>CAIGQV010014432.1:7746279-7758481 GCA_903798115.1 Danio jaintianensis
ATTTTGGGCTTACCTGTTTTGACAATGTTATCCATATAAAACTGTCATTGTCAGGCATTATTAAATTGTTCATGTACAGTTCTCCAGTCAAATCCAGTACAGTGACAGTTTTTCTTTCAGCAAATGTTTCTTTGTGGTTCTCCATTAAACTCTGCTTCATTTGCAAAAAACAAACAAAAAACATAAATCCTCCCATCTGATCTGGGACGGCAAGTAGATTTAAGTTCTTTAATCTCTCTTGCTTATTTTCATGAGCATAACATGTATTTATTATGGCAATCATTATCTTCCGTAGTCTTTCGTAACCCATATAGATTTATAAATACATCTCCAGCTCATTAGGTGAGAAGATTCCCCGATGCGCCACAATTGGGAGTTATTAAGAGTCACATTTAGAAAACACCATTATTTCTGCCGATACAGTCTGATGCAGGAGAGCGCCACATGAAGATCTGAGGTCATCTGAGACCACAACTGGGAGAAACACGGCTATTGAGCATTCTTAGTCTGGGCACAGGTCATTCTCCATTGACTAGGTTAGGATTTTACCTCGTCTTTCGATTTTGGAGCTTGTCTATCGAAATTGGAGCTTGTCTTGAGACAATTATTACTAATTATTAGTAAAGCAACATTCATTCTCAATGTGCATTTGTGTCCTCTCATAGATCTCGACAGTTTGTGGGTCAATTTATTCACCCCTGACTTGTTCCAAACCAGTTTGAGTTTTTGTTTTGTTTTGTTGAACACAAAAGAAGATATTCTGAAGAATATTGAAATATGTAACCATTGACATCCATAGCAAAAACAAATACTATTGAATTCAATGGTTATGGCTTTTTTTTCCAAAATATCCTCTTTTGTGTTTAACAGAAGAAAGAAATTCAAACAATGTAAAATGATAACAGATTTTTCATTTTTGGGTGAACTATCCCTTGTAAAGACACAAAATAAATAAAATAAATAAATAGATATATGTGTATTTTGTTATGCCAGGATATTTGCAGTTATGCATTTGGCAGAAAACTAAATTCTTTGCTGAGAGTCAAACTGGTGATCTCGTTGTTGTCAACACTATAAAAGCACCATAAATGTATATAATTGTAATATTGAATATATCCAGCTCCCTGTGCTTTGGATAGCCATTTTGGAAATGGATGAAAGGTAATGTGAATGGGGTTTTTTTAAACATAGACTTAACAACACTTTACTGTGTTTCATATTATCAAAACAATAAATATATAGATTCAATCAATGAATTCTTATCCCACAACCCGTTCAAAAATAATAAAGGAATAGGTACATGAATTTATATTGTAAGCCTACTAAGAAAAGACAGATGGGCTCTTCAATTCCGAAGATCACAACACGCCATCTTTCCTAATCCTTTATTTAATACATCTGACGCCAACACAATTACGCACATTCCTTTTTGACAAAATAAAGCGCTTTCCCCCATTTTACACGTCCTTCACAATAAAAGGTTACATCCACACACTCAAGTGCCTATGGTGCTAAATCTCCAGTGAAAACTGCAGTCTTGCCTGTTGAGCGGCAGCGCGCGCGTAAAAGGTCTCCAGACATGAAGTTTGGCGCGCGCCATCTCACGAAACACTAAAACTATTTCACCGTCAGAAGTGTCTCGTATTTTTGAACTCGTAAGACATTTATCATATTTAGAAGCCACTTTTATTTCCGCCGATACTGGCGAAGGGTTGCAGTGAGGCAGTGCAGCTGGTTAACGGACTGTTTCAGATGGAAAGCGTCACATGAGATCTGATGTCATACGGGACGCGCGGCAGAAGCAGCTGCTCTCGTAAGGTGGCAGTCAGTCATCAATTGAATAGGAGCGGGCCAAAGAAATCCACGCATTGCGCACAGATATCAGTATTGGTTTCAAACCTTGAGATTTTCGTCTTAAACTACCCGTTTAAAATTTATAACAAGGTAAGACTCGAATATTTGACATTTTGACAACTATGCAATATGTTTTTTTACAGGGAAAGTGCAGTGTTTGCTATCAGCATATACAATGTGTATATATTTTAACAAATGCATATTTAAAAAAAATGTTTTAAAGTTATTAATGTAATTATTTGATCATTTTCTTATCCTAAAGCAACCGAACTTTTTTTTACTGACTCAATATTTTGTTTAAACGAACAGACGATGGACAGCAACGTGGTGCAGATTTTTAAGGAGGATAAATGCCCCTCATCTCACCCTGAGAAGTGTTTACCTAACTTCACATGGCAGTCTGCTGTCTCGGACATTTATAACAATTCTCTGAATGAAAGCTGGACGACCGAGCAGGAAGCTATGTCTCCTCTCATTCCGATCATCACTGCCGTTTACTCCGTGGTGTTTGTTGTCGGACTGGTGGGAAACTGCCTGGTGATGTATGTCATTATCAGGTAAGAAACAGCATTGTCCTAAGATGCCTTGTATTGTTTATCACATAGGTACATTTAAATGTTCTTTTTAGAATTGATCTTACTTTTTATAGCTGTTGATAGACTTTATTCATGTCAAACATTTCCGATCGGCTGGTTTGGACGAAATATCTGTTTTATGAGAGACATTTGGTGAATGGTTTAAATCCAGTTTGGCAGTTTGGCTCCCCCCAGTGGACTGAAATATGAACGCACAATGCAGTCAAAATTGCTTTGGCGTACCCTCCGCCGCTTTGTTAGGAACAAAAATTGTTTTTTTTATGTGTCAATACCGAGTTGCACTCCCTTTTTTTCTTTAGAATCGCCTCAATTCTTCTTAGTGTTGATTTATTCAACATGTAGTTTTCAGAGATTCTTGTCTGGTTGACATGATAGCATCTCACTGCAGATTTGTCCACTGCACATCCACAATGTGAATCACATCACATCCTAAAGCTCCTCTGTGGGATCGAGATCTGGTGACAGTGGAGGCCATTTTATTAGTGAACCCATGTTCAAGAAACCAGTTTTTGATTATTTGAGCTTTGTAACATGGTGTGTTATCCTGCTGGAAGTAATATCAGATTGAGCACATTGTGGTCATAAAGGGTGGATATGGTCAGCAACAAAACTCTAGAATGTTTTTGCATTCCTCTATTGTACAATTTAAATTGTAGCGTCAGTTTGCTGCTTTTAACTGACAGGAGTGTCACCAGTGTGCCTCAGTTGTGACCATCTTTAATCAGTTAATCAGTAGTTACCATCTTTAATATAAATGTTCCAAAAATGGATTTCACAGCAAAGCCATAGAAGAACCATCTTTGGGAATTAAAAAAGGTTTCTTAGTGTGTGAGGAGCATTTTAATAATCTAATCTCTTTTCACTATAAGAAAAGTTTTGTGGAATGCAAAGATTCCATGGATGATAAAAGTGGTTAATGGAACCTACAATGAGAAGGGTCTGGCTGCAGACCAGGTGCAGATGCAAGCAGAGCTGCATGCAATGTTTTTAATGCGCACACCTAACCCCACCCCTGACCCTACCCCTCACAGTAACGTCACTAGCTCCATTAAGTGCATTGTGTCTGAGACTGCATGACTGAGACTGGGTGTCTCAGCTTGCATATGCAAGTCTGCAATTAGATACTATTGGCCTACAATGGCAATAAAGAAACTTTATTTGAAAGAGTGTATTTGTTGACGTTTTATCTCCAACCTGTCTGGCCGTTCTCCTCTTGCATCAACAGTGCTATTTCTTCCCCAGAACTGTTACTCATTTAATATCTTCTCTTTTTTCAGACTATTCTCTTTAAAACTTAGAGATAGTTTCTGTAAGTAGATCAGCAGTTTCTGAAATACTCAAACCAGGCTGTTTGGCACCAACATCCATGCCACATTCAAAGTCACTTAAATCACCTTGCATGCCCTTTCTAATGCTTGATTTGAACTTCAGCAGATTGTCTTCACCCTTTCTACATGTCAAATGCATTGATTTGGTGCAATGCAATTGTTTGATTCTATATTCGGGTTTACTAGCAATAGGTGAAACTAATAAAGTGGCTGGTGGGTGAAGGTTTCTTTTATTAAATTCTGGTCCTGATCCACGTTCTGTATAAATCTTGTAAATGAGTAAGCATAAATAAGTAATTCCTAACAGATTTCACAGTAAAACACCCAGCTTGCTTTTAAATCGATATTTTCTATGGGATATTTGTGCAAATCTGGTTTATTCATTTTAAAGTAGATTAGTTCCAATTTTTCCTTTGTTACTGACTATTCAAACTAAATAATTTGACATCATAGTGCAAAAATGAGTGCACCTCAATCAAATATAGAATTGTAATTCACCAGCAGATGAGTCTGATCAATCATAACACATGTGGCTGCAGGAAAAACTGACAATTAAGAGTGCTATTTAAGAGGAAAAATGAACTCCCATGTAATGTTGATAAAATGGAATTACATGGAAAAGTAATGTCACAAGACAATGAGAAAGCAATTAATTTCTTTGCCCAACAAGGTTAAAGCCATAAGTACAAAGCTTGCCAATAAGTTTGAATACTGTCACAAAAGTAATTCAAAAATTCATAAAGGATGGTCTTGTGGGAGGCTTGTTGAGATGAGTTATGAATTGAGTTATGATGAGTTATTACAGTTGGTTGAATCATTAAAAAGTCAAACTTTGACACCATACGTCTTTCACTGCATGGCTGTCATCCATAAGGGAAGCCACTGCTGAAGCCAATGAAAAAAAAAAATAGGCAAAGACTACTGGAACTCTATACTCACACCATAAGTGGTGTGAAAGAGATTCAATTTTGGGGCTCTGCCACTATAGATTCCAAACTGTGTGGCATCCCAAGGCTCATTCTCAAGAATGGAGAAAGAAAGATGTTGCTGTATGTTGGCAACATTTGATGTATAGAACAATTGGTGCTGTTCTTAAAAATGACAGAGGCCATAAAATATTAGAATTACTTAAAGTTTTTTGCCACACCTATTTTCAAGTGAAAATATTATTTGTCTTGTTATAAATATGTGAGGTTATCACACTCTTATGTTAATAAAAATGTTTAATAAAAATGTTTTGTATGAATGCAGCAAATTACTTTCATTCACTGAGAAATAGATTTTTTTTTTTTAATCATAATTTTTAAGGGGGTATACTCATTTATGCTGGGCTCTGTAACCTCTGTGAAGAACTGCACAGTTCTTGCTTGTTGAATAATATATTACAGCACAAGCTGTCACCATGACCAGATAGACTCGACCTGTGAATTATATATAACGTCTTTAACCGACAAACCACTGACAGACAAATGTTTGAAAACATTGGGGAGTTTGTTGCGTATGCGGCCTGAAAGCAATCTCAAGCATGAATTTATCATGGTGATGGGTTGTATTTCATTTATTTTGACACTCTTTTTTACTCAATCAATTCCCCGACAGATACACTAAAATGAAAACCGCCACCAACATCTACATTTTCAACCTGGCTGTCGCAGATGCTTTGGTAACCACCACCATGCCCTTTCAGAGCACAGATTACCTGCTGAACTCCTGGCCATTTGGAGAGGTGGTGTGTAAGGTTTTCATCTCCATTGACTACTACAACATGTTCACCAGTATCTTCACTTTGACCATGATGAGTGTGGACCGATATGTGGCCGTCTGCCATCCCGTCAAGGCCCTGGACTTCCGGACACCGATGAAGGCTAAGATCATCAACATCCTCATCTGGGTGCTGTCCTCAGCTGCTGGGATACCTGCAATGGTTCTTGGAAGCACTCAGACGAACAATGGTAGGGATGAATGATACAGTATATATACACAAAAGTCTGGCGTTGGTAAGATTTTTAAATGTTTTTGGAAGAAGGTTCACCAAAGTTGCATATTTGATAAAAAAAAAACACTAAATTAAAATCTGCTGAAATGTTGTTACAATTAAAATTTGCTGTTTTAATATATTTTGAAATGTAATTTATTCCTTTGATAGCAAAGCTGAATTTTCAGTATTATTACTTTACAATACATTCAGATTCAGAACTGGATATAATGTGTTCATTTGGTTTTCAGGTAACTTTTCTTACTTTATCAATGCTGAATATAGTAGTGCTGCCTTATAGTTCTGTAGATACCATGATGCATTTTTCTAGAGAATTTTTTGATAAATGGTATGTTAAAAACTTTTAGTCATTTACCTTAATAAATAAAATCATAATTTTCTCTAAAAAAATTCTTTACCAAGGCCAAACTTTTGAACAGTAGTGTATTATATCAATTACTGGCTCATATTAGTTTTCTGTCAGTATTAAATATTTAGGGTTGGTTATCTAACTCAAACATAAACCTTAAAAACACTAAAAAAATGTAAAACAAAAACAAAAAAACATTGTTTCATAATGAATTGTTTCATACTGTAAATTATGATTTTGGCAACAAACAGCATGTAAAACATTCCTATCATATAAAACATACCTTTAAAAAACAAATATCATAACAACGTATTGCTTATTCAAAAAAGTACTTATTGTGCTCAGGGGGACCAAAACAAACCCAAAACTTTTTCTAATAATTGATGGGACAGTCAGTTCTCCACTCCATACTGATGTATTTGTTGTTCCTTCTCATTACAGCACGCATGATTAACCTGTCCTCACTTCTGCTTAATAATTAACCACTGTTGTTTTATATTTCATCTGCAGGCACGACAGAGTGTGCTCTGCAGTTTCCAGACCCGTATGTTTATTGGGACACATTGATGAAGATCTGCGTCTTCATCTTCGGTTTCGTGGCTCCTCTCCTCATCATCACCGTTTGCTACACTCTCATGGTCCTGCGTCTCAAGAGCGTTCGCCTGCTTTCAGGCTCACGTGAAAAAGACCGCAACCTGAGACGCATCACTCGCTTGGTTCTGGTTGTGGTGGCAGTGTTTGTTGTGTGCTGGACGCCCATTCACATCTTCATCCTGGTCAAAGCTCTTTCGCACGGGGTGCCGGAGACCACATCGGTCATGGCCGCCTACTTCTTCTGCGTGGCGCTGGGATACACCAACAGCAGCCTGAACCCGATCCTTTACGCCTTCCTCGATGAGAACTTTAAGCGCTGCTTCAGGGACTTCTGCTGCCCAGGCCGGACCGCGGGCGACAGGCGCGGGGTTAGTCGGGTCAGAAGCACTCTTCGAGAGCACACATGCCCAGCAGAGGCCAAAAATGACGGAGGCCAGGGTCGACCCGTATGACTAGCCGTGGAGCTGTCATCCTTTCACGGTCGAGAGGACTCCAATGACCTGGGATTGACACAGATCACGACCGCCATCTGAGGAAGGGATTGTGCCGTTTAGGTTCAGACGAGGGAGCTTAGGAATCTGTGATTGAGCAAAAAGGCTTGTTTCACACAGTATGTCCATATAAAATATTTACAGCATCACCTCATTTAGAGTTTACTTTCTCATTACTTTTATGGAATCCCTGTTGACCAAAAATGGAACGTCATGCTCAAAGATGCTTTTACGTAATGTTACAAGTCCTTCGGGATATATAGGGAGGAATTTACTTACAGCCTGCATCAATGCAGAGATTCTTTTGGTATTAAAAAAGTTTTCGGGGAGATTTTTATGGTAATGAGTATGTTTATGGCACTGTTTATGTGTTAGGACTTGGTGGAATAGATCTGCTATGCTGCTGCTGCTTTGATTACAGAGACTCTATATATTCACAGACACACTGTCTGAGAATATAACACACTCCTGCTTCAAGCATAACATACATGAATCCTTCATAGCAGATCTATACACAGGTGGAGCTGGGGTTGAGGAGGGTTCCCAAAAACATGCTGCAGATTGCTAATGCAAATGACACTGAGGTATTTCAGTGTTGAGGAGAAAGCTGAGGCGACAGCAACCAATCACCTGCGCCATGTAGTTGGAAGGAGATTGGATGGGATAGTTTAAGACTGACTGCATATGTATTTTTATGCAAAATGTATGAGAGAGTATTTAAATGAAACATGCAATATGATTTACTAAAGTCTGGTGGAGTCAGTTTACTGGTATTTCCACCATTATTTAACACCAAACAAAGCGTGTCTTAAAGGAAAGGTATAACCAAACAAGAAAATGTACTCACCCTCAAATTGTTCCAAACCTTTCTGTTGAACACAAAAGAAGATATTCTAAGAATGTTGGAAACCAGTAGCCACTGACATTGATAGTAGGATACTATGTAAGTCAATGGCTACAATTGCCAACGTTCTTCAGAAAATCTTCTTTTGTTTTGAATTGAGGAAACTCAAACAACAAGGTGGAGGTAAATGATCAGAGAATTTTCACTTTTTTGCATGAACAAACACTTTAAGACATGCTTTGTTTGTCATGCAGCGATATTTGCTTATAGGGGGAGCACAGAAAAAAAGAGAGCTAGTGACTGCAGGAGAAAAAAAGACCTTTTATTAAAATCATTATCTATTTTCAAACAGTTCAAACAGTCTTTATTCGCAACTTATTATGTATCCCTATTCAACAAAGACAAAAATCTGGTCCCTTAATGAAACTCCGTTCTCAAAGGCACTTTTGTGTGATAAATCCTTTGGGAAATAAATGGCCAGATTTGCTTGCAGTTTGTGTTTATGCAAAGCTTCTTTTGACATTAAAAACTACTGTCAGTATTTCCTAAAGGCACGCAGTGAAAAGGTATGTTTTTTTTATTATTATTATTATTTTGCGGCTGACCTTAAAGAATCTGTTTATAAGAGCTTTCCTTTCAAAAACAAAATTTATGGGAGGAGAGAATTTAAATGAATCATGCCACATGACTGACTAAGCTTTACTTTACTCAATGTATTGGATTTTGCGCCATTATTTATCACCCAAAAACATGTCAAGATATTTTTCATTTTACATGCTGTGATGGTTGCTCATAGGAGGAGGAACAGAAACAAAAAAACAGAATGAATGATTGCAAAAAACTTTTAGCGAAATCATTGTCTTGTTTTGAATGTCCATATGCACATATTTCCCATATTCACATTTTAGTATCACCTCATACAAATCTCCCATTGACCAAAGATAATTAAAATCGGATTGAAAAAAACTGCTGTCAAAATTACTCCAAAGATATATGGCGAACTTACAGCGACACGGTTAAAGTAATAGGAGTAGTGTATTTAAATGATTCATAAGGTGTCATTTTACTGTTAGTATTGATATTTGTGTCATTACTAATACTGAAGTCCAAGAAACACATCTTCTTCTTTTTATTTTGCACTTAAATGCTGTAATAGTTGCATTAAGAGGAATATCACACTTATGGTCATTTAAAAAAGAAGACATTATCTAAACATCAATTACCAAACCACGTTGTTTTTAATTTGTGCTGCTCTTTGTAGACTTCATTAGTCATTATGCAAACAAGCTGCTGCATCTGTTTTCTTTAATTTGCACATTGTAAGTAGATTACTCACAGAACTTTCCACTCACATCTCTGCTTGTATGGGATCGCAATTTCAGGCTCATTTGCCTGTTTAGTAAATTGTATATTACTGGTATGCTTGCTATATTACTCAAACATGTAGTTTGTCTTGGGTTGACGTGATAAAAAGTAGCGTAGCCAAAAACAACAAACAAAAGCATTGTACATTTGCATCGGTTTGTACTGTAAATTGTTTATTTGGTTTATAAAACCATCCTCTTTTTATATATGAAAAAAAAATCAATGTATAAAAATAAGCGGATTCATAATTATCACTCAGGAAATTATAAACTAACGATGGAAAAATAAATAATGTAGGCTACAGTTTGCAGTTTGGGTAAAGTGAGTGTAGTGCTTTCAGAACTGCTTACTGACAGAAAAGTGCTTTCTATTCTCTGTGTTTGATTTAGATTGAGGGATTATGTATGAAAAGGATTACAATGATTATGTATGAAGGATTACGTATCTAAGTTGCCTTGGGAGTCTAAGGATTTTTTGTGTGTTTATTTGGGCATAGGGCTTTAAAACAACCAACTAAGGTACCGAGTCTACTTAGTCGGATTGTTTATGCTTAATACAACGTATTATTATTTCCTTGAACCTTGATGTACATCTCTATTGCATGTAAATGTGGGTGTCCTTGAGTAACGTTTATGTAAATAGAAAATCCTTTGTGTGATCAAGCAGAATGAAACTGTATATAGTTATGTCCATGTATATATAAATTCCAAGACTTAGCATAAATTTGTATTCTTTTAGTGTTGTTTTTGTTTTGTTGGGTTTATCTGAGAGTCTGTTATTGAATATATTCACTCTTCAAAAGATATGTAAACACATCATCAGTGCTCTATTGCCACAAATGTATTAGGAATTAATTGCAAAATTCTTGTTTTAACAAATGTAATGCCTTTTGTGCCTTTTTTTTTTTTGGTGAATCTATTAGTGCTGGCCGGCAAAGATTAATCATGATTAATCGCATACAAAATAAAAGTTTGTATTTGCATAATATATGAGTATTTACTGTGTATATTTATTATGTGTACAATCAAAAAATTACTTCTGCTGCTTGTTCAAAGTACTTATTTAAAATTGAGTTGAAACAACACAATTCTTAAGTTGCTTTTGGGACAACCTAATTGTTTTATGTTGAATCCACTTAAATTTGTGAACATGATTAAGTTAACTTAATCGTTTTGTGTTTGGGACAACATGAAGGAATTGTGTGGAACCCAGCATTATTTACAGTGTATATATAAATACACACATGCATGCATTTGAGAACATGTTTTTTATATTTAAATATAAAATATATATGTATATATGATACCAGTTACATATATATTTAAATATCTGTAAATATTTTCTATTTTTTTAAAACTGTTTCGTTTTCATGTATGAGTGTGTATCACATATACATAATAAATGTACATAATACACAAACATATATTATGTAAAAGAAAATATTTCTTTAGTTTGCAATTAATCGTGAATAATCTTTGCCCAGCACTAAATTCTATACATTAAATTACAAATATTTGTTCATCTTAAATGCTTTCTGTTGTGATATAAAGCTCAGAGTGAGAGAAGCTGCACTGTACTTTCAGTAATGTGCTTGTACTTATACTCTATGACAGCAGCATTTGAATGTTTTGCTCTCAGCTTGTGTTTTAATGTGCAATTTTTAAAAATGATTTCATTTGAAATTGAATGAAATGAGCTTTGCAATTATCAGCTGTACTTTTCTTGTATAATATTACTTGTATTTGAAAATGATGTGTACTGTCAATAAATTGAACCCAAGAATCAGTGTTGATTTGAGTCATCTTGTGTTCAGAGATGTCGGAAAATTCTTTAAATTACGAAGCTTTCATCCATCATGGCTAAATGACGTGTCCGAGAAATCATAGAAGACAACAAAGAAGATGAGAGAAGCGTAACCATAACAAAGGCAGTATCGCCATGGCAACTTATTGTGCATCTTATAGCTTAATTCATACAGCAAGACATTCTTTTTTTCCACACCTTTGATGTCTTTCAGGATAATGAGAACAGCTCAGAGAGGACAACGTGGCCAAATGAATAGTCGTGGCTTTGAGCTTTGATTCTAGCCATAAATATTATGGAATTAATATAACGTAAAGTTATGCCATTTAAAAAAAAATAGAGCACCAAAGCAAAACTGTCCAAATCCTTTTTTCCATATACAATACAATTTTATGGGAATTATTTTGCAAAATTTCTTCTTTTGGAGCAACATGAAGGTAGTTACATGACAACATTTATTTATTTATTTATTTTTTCTGAAATGTCCCTGAAAGATGCCTTGAATATCTCTCCATGCTTTGTTCAAAGCTTGAAAAGATGCTAGCCTTCAGAGGATTACCTTCTTTTTCCTTTTTTTTTTACATAAAGCTGTCCTGTAGTGTGTCAGATGTTGTGAACATTAACACTTTTCAGAAACAGTTCTTTCAGTACTGTTAAATCTAGTTCTTGGTGAGTCTAATGAAGTGTTGCCGTTGCCATGGTAGATATTAATGGATAAACATAGCGCTTCAAGGTCACTCTGTGTGAACGTGAAACATCTGTTTGCAAGAACAGCTCTAGAGAGCGAACATACCCAATGGAATCTGTAAGATGTTCAATTACAAATATGTTTTAGTATAAATATGGGTTTAGTGTGCTAATTATGATTTGTTGGAATTTCAAAGTATTAAAGTATGACAAATTGCAGTATAATGTAGATAGATAGATAGATAGATAGATAGATAGATAGATAGATAGATAGATAGATAGATAGATAGATAGA
>CAIGQV010014432.1:7758491-7769462 GCA_903798115.1 Danio jaintianensis
AGATAGATAGATAGATAGATAGATAGATAGATAGATAGATAGATAGACAGATAGATAGACATATTGATAGCATCTTTTATAACCATGACTTTATATACCTTGTTTATTCCATGTTTTAGCATGTAGCTAGCCTTCTTTAGCTCATTTAATTCAATTCAATTCATGTTTATTTATATAGCGCTTTTCACAATATAGATTGTGTCAAAGCAGCTTAACATAGTTCTAGTAAAGTCCAGATTTCAGAGTTGAGGTTCAGTTTAGTTTAGTTCAGTGTGGTTTAAATTTCACTGCTGAAAGTTCAAACACTGTAGAGTAAAACCACCGAAGCACAGCTCCACAAGTCCCGATCCGAGCAAGCCAGCGGCGACAGTGGCAAGGAAAAAAATAAAAAATTCACCAATTGACGAAGTGAAAGGAAAAAAAACCTCGAGAGAAACTAGGCTCTGTTGGGCACGACCATTTTTTATCTGGCCAAACTTCCTGTTCAGAGCTGCAGTCTAGGCGCTGGAGGCTGAAGAAGCTGGACGTCCATCGTGGAGAAGCTGCAGGTGTGAGTAGGGCACCGGAAGGCGGTCAGGTTGGCCCGCAGGATCAATGTGGGGACTCGTTTATCACAGTGGTCATTCAGTAATCAGTCTCATGCACTCCAGTTCTCCATGACGACTACAGCATCAGCTCGGGATACGACCTGGTCCAGGATTATGGATACCATGGGATCATCTCTTCACAGGTCTTGGATCGCATCAATGGCGCTGCATAGTCTCTAGGGACCTCGGAATGAGTATCCCCAGGTGGAAATAGAGAATAAAGAAAATAATTAGGGTAGCTGCTGTTCATAGTGTATTTAAACGAGATGCAAAAATGGAGTGTTATAGATGAAAATAGCAGTTAAATAAACAAACATAGAATCAAACATGTAAAGCATATGAGAGTTTCTAACACAATGTCTGGTGTATTGAGGAGTGTGTCTTACAGGTGATGTCGAGCCAGCTCACCTGCGTGGAGCACATTCATGCATCATACCGTTATGCGATGCATTGAGTGTATGCTTTACTAAAAAGATAGGTCTCTAATCTAGTTTTGAACTGAGAGAGTGTGTCTGAGCCTCAGACATTATCAGGAAGGCTATTCCAGAGTTTAGGAGCCATAAATGAGAAGGCTCGACCACCTTTACTCGACTTTGCTATTCTAGGTACTACCAGAAGCCATAAGTTTTGAGATCTTAAAGAGCGGGTTGGATTGTAGTGAGACAGAAGGTTGGTTAGATAAACAGGAGCTAGATTATTTAAAGCTTTATAGGTAATATTATATAATCAATACGGAATTTAACAGGCAGCCAGTGTAAAGAGGATAAAATTGGGGTGATATGATCATATTTTCTAGACCTGGTAAGAACTCTGGCAGCTGCATTTTGTACTAGCTGAATTTTATTAATAGAGGATGCTGGGCAACCAGCGAACAGAGCATTACAGTAATCCAGCCTAGAAGTCATGAAAGCATGAATTAGCTTTTCTGCATCTGAGATGGATAGCATACTTCGTAACTTAGCGATATTTCTCAGATGAAAGAAGGCGGTTTTTGTGACATGGGAGATATGATTTTCAAAAGTTAAATTGCTGTCTAGTATAACACCCAGATCTTTTACAGTAGAGCTAATGCTAACTTTGTGTCCCTCTAATTGCAGGTCGAGTTGTGAGATCTGCTGTGTACAGGATTTAGGCCCAATAAGTAATAATTCTGTTTTGTCTGAATTTAAGAGAAGGAAATTGTTGGTCATCCAGTCTTTAACATCTTTAATACATTCAGTTAGCTTAGTCAGTTCAGACGTCTCATCAGGTTTTGTTGAAATATATAATTAAGTATCATCTGCATAGCAGTGAAAGCTGATCCCGTGTCTTCTTATAATGTCTCCCAGGGGTAGCATGTATATTGTGAACAGCAAAGGGCCTAAAACTGATCCTTGAGGCACCCCATACTGTACTGGCCTGACCTGTGAAAGCTGTCCATTTATATTCACAAACTGGTAACGGTCAGTTAAGTGTGACTTAAACCATTGTAGAGCCTGTCCCTGGACGCCTGTAAAATTTAAGCGATCTATGAGGATATTGTGGTCGATGGTGTCAAATGCAGCACTGAGATCAAGTAAAACTAATAATGAGATGCACCCTTGGTCAGCAGTTAAGAGTAAATCGTTGGTTATTTTCACTAATGCGGTTTCTGTACTGTGATGAGGCCTGAAACTTGACTAAAACACTTCAAAAACATTGTTCATCTGCAGAAAGGAGCATAATTGGGCAGAAACAAAATTTTCTAGTATTTTAGACATAAATGGAAGATTTGAAATAGGCCTATAATTAGCTAAGTTGCTGGGGTCCAGTTGTGGTTTCTTAATAATAGGCTTAATAACAGCTAGCTTGAAAGGACTTGGAACATGGCCTAAAGATAGAGAAGAGTTAATGAGGTTAAGAAGAGGTTCTCCCGTTACAGGTAGCAATTCTTTCAGTAATTTAGTTGGAATTGGGTCTAACATACATGTAGCTCGTTTAGAAGCATTTATAAGTTTATCTAGCTCTTCCTGTTCTATGATTTATAACATAACAATGCTTAACATTTTGCTATGTTATTAGCACATTGCTAATATGTATCAGTATATTGCTAGTGGGCGACGCGGTGGTGCAGTGGGTAGCACGTTCGCCTCACAGCAAGAAGGTCGCTGGTTCGAGCCTCGGCTGGGTCAGTTGGCATTTCTGTGTGGAGTTTGCATATTCTCCCCGTGTTCGCGTGGGTTTCCTCCGGGTGCTCCGGTTTCCCCCACAAGTCCAAAGACATGTGGTATAGGTGAATTGGGTAAGCTAAAATTGTCCGTAGTGTATGTGTGTGAATGAGTGTGTATGAATGTTTCCCAGTGATGGGTTGCAGCTGGAAGGGCATCCGCTGTGTAAAACATATGCTGGATAAGTTGGCGGTTCATCCCGCTGTGGCGACCCCAGATTAATAAAGGGACTAAGCCGAAAAGAAAATGAATGAATGAATGAATATTGCTAGTTTGCACGATTTAACACATTGCTAATTTTAGACTGTTTGTAGCACGTTGTTAACATATTTTACCACAATGCTAACAGAAAATGTTTAACACGTTAGGAGCATAAATTAATAAGTACAATAAACATGTAAATCAACATGTATATCAAAAATGTATACCAATATCAAAACCATTAACAAAAAAAGCATTTGAATTACATAAACTCTTTAATACAGTAGGTTTACTGTAAATAAATACTACTAAAAATTGTGCCCCTGGACAACAAAGTTGCATGGTTAGGCCTGTATTTTTAGCAATAGCCAAAAAATTATGAATAAATAGCTGTATTTTTAGCAATAGTCAGTCAAAATTGTTGATTTTTTTTGTTCATGCCATACAGGTTAGTCCTTAGAATATTAAGTAAATATCATGTTCCATGAAGATAATCGGTGTATTTCCTATAATAAATATATCAAAACTTATTTTTAATTAGTAATGTGCAGTGATAAGCACTTCATGTAGATAGCTTTAAAGGCAAATTTCTGATCCCTCATAGTCCAGATATTCAAATAGTAGTTTATCTGACGAATATTGTCCTATCATAACAAACATATGAAAAAGCCTATTTATTCAGCTTTCAGATGATTATGATTTATTTATGAATCTCTGTTTCAAAGATTTACACTTTTGACAGATAATTTTTTGTGGCCCAGGGTCACAATTGTTAGCCAAATTAAATAATTTTTCACACATTTCCACCATGCAAGATTGTTTCCACCTCATGTTGATTTTCAATGAATAAAAGGAAGGTCAGTATTTAAGGAAAAGATGTAAACAAAACAAAAAAAATAGACAAATAATTAAATATTCATTATGGATGTTTCCCAGTGATGGGTTGCAGCTGGAAGGGCTAAGTTGGCGGTTCGTTCCGCTGTGGCGACCCCAGTTTAATAAAGGGACTAAGCCGAAAAGAAAATTAATGAATATATATATATATATATATATATATATATATATATATATATATATAAATTATTTATCCCTATGGTGCTTGAAAGAACATGGGACAAAACAATTTCATGGAAAACAATAAAGAGAAGAAAGAGGAACACACCAGCATTGAGTTTAACAGAATTATTACATTCTTACCAGTGACAAACAAATGGAAAAGAGAACAATCCTCAGCCGTGACTTTTATTATGGTGTGTATTCCACAACTAACCGGAAGAAGCCATTGTGGTAGTCGGCATTTAAATACCTCTACAAAGCAAATAAGTGTCATTTCCATATAAATATGAACCGAATTTTCGGTCGGAGCAAACAAACCCCGTCTCCTAACCTTTCTGACTGCATAGGCAATGTAAGTACCGTCGATTTGAGAATGTATTGGCGAGCACCAATCGGGCGTCCTGATTGGTGTTTTGATGTTAGACATGGATGTGCTGTGGATGCTGAGTGTTCATGATCCCGTTATACTGCAGGTGGACACGAGGATCGAGTCAATCGACAAGAAAATAGCGAGAATCGACGCCGAGCTCATGAAGTATAAGGATCAGATGAAAAAGATGAGGGACGGACCCTCAAAAGTGAGCATCAGAAAGTCGAGTTGAAATCATGCAAACATTTGAATAATAAAAAACAGGCAGCTTCATAAGTCTGAGATCACTGTTTTTTTAATGCATCTTTTTCATTATATATAATACTGTAATTGTAACTCGTGGATCAACAAACAAATGTTTCTTTAAATTGAAATATTAAGGTGAAAAATATAAGTTTTAAAATATATAATTTTCCCATTTTATTTCATTTCAGTCAAAGCTTTAGACATTTTTTTTCCTGCATTTAATTTGTAATTTTTTGCCAAGTCATAATTTTAAAATTAATTTCTTTACTTAATTTTCTCTTACATTTTGTTTAAACTAAATGAATCACTCTTACACATACCATAAATACAATATGTTTGTTTTATATTTATTACAGTTAACATTAAGCTTATGCCAAGTACTAAACTTTTTAAAACTTTTACAAAACCTGATAATCATGTATATCAACATAATTTCAGGACCCCCAAAACATCAAGTGCATCAATAAAGATCTCAAGTTTAAATTTATGGATGATTTTAACTATAAAATTGAAATTATACATTGAATTGTTTTCATTTTTTTTCAAAAGCCTAAAATTTAAAAATAGGTTTTGAATTCCACTTAAAACTAAAATATTGTATTTAATTTATTTGTAAGAGTGATTCATTTAGTTTAAACAAAATGTAAGTGAAAATTAAGAAACAATTGAGCTGAATGATCTCTTCACAGAATACAGTGAAGCAGAAGGCAATGAGAGTGCTGAAACAGAAGAGAATGTGAGTTTGTTCCTAAATTGTTTATTTACAATGTATGAAATGTTTCAATATCAAGAATTGTGTTTTCATTTCACTCTGAAAAAAATTCTGTCAACTGTTTTAATAATAATGCAATATAAAATTATTACTTCTTCTTTCTCCCCCACTATTTTGCAGGTATGAGGGGCAAAGAGATCAACTTTCTCAACAGTCATTTAATATGGAACAAGCCAACTATACCATCCAGTCTTTAAGGGACACTAAAACAACAGTAAAGACTTGTTATTTTACATTACATCTGTCAGTATTACTCCCAGTACTATTTTCTGTTTACTTTAATTCACATGCAACCTTTGATTTGCAAATACATAACTTTTATTTTTCTAATAAAATAAATTGTATTAATTTTTTTTATTAAATTTAAAAAATTTTACTACCTTCCAGTATTCCAAGCACATCTGATATTTACATTTATTTTATTTTATTCATTAAAAAAAAAAAAAGCATGCCTACTTTTTGTGAATATGGTATTTTCCAAAAAAATAAATGTTTATTTTGTAAGTTTATAATCTATTTTCATAACTTTCTTAAATGTCATTCTGGAAAAACAGATAGTTCTTTCAACTACTGGATTAAAAAATGTATTCATTTATAACATCAGACATTTGATTTGTCCTCTTAAAATAAATAAATTCAAAATGTGTTTAAGTTCTTAAATTCATACTGAAAAACAATTACTGGTGTCATTCAGAAAATATTTTGATATATTCTATTCAATAAAGTGTCACTGTTTGTGCGTATGGGATTAGCTATTATTTATTTACTTTAACTGTTAGATTCCATAGACGTTTTTTTACTTTCATAGGTGGAAGCTATGAAGATTGGAGCAAAAGAAATGAAAAAAGCATACAAACAAGTGAAGATGGATCAGATTGAGGTATGCCCGTCATTTATTTAGAGACTGATATACTGATTTTGATATAAACTGATTTTGTAAAGTAATATGTTGGATTGATGATCAGTTGTGAATAATATACACTTTTCATTACCGCTATGTGTGACTAATAGGACCTGCAGGATCAACTGGAGGACATGATGGAAGAGGCCAACGAAGTACAGGAAGCTCTCAGTCGCAGCTACGGCACACCAGAGATTGATGAGGATGAGCTGGAAGCAGGTGTGTGCGCTTTTGTGTGCGTGTGTGTGTTTGGAGCACTGAAGCTTTACCTTTTTTCTGTGTTTCAGAACTGGATGCTCTGGGAGATGAGTTGCTGCTGGATGATGATAGCTCTTATTTAGATGAAGCTTCATCTGCTCCATCTATTCCTGAAGGAATGCCCAGTGACACGAAAACCAATAAGGTGCAGACTGCCTAGATAAAACTGACCTATCAGTTACCTCAGCCCCCCTTAGCTACTACTAACTCAGACAAAAAAAATGTGTGTTATAATATATTTTATAATCTGTTTTTATACATTTTGGAAACGGAAGTCTTACCATTGGGTCTTGAAAAAGTGATATGTAAAAGATTTCAAAATAAATATGGTGGATAACTAGATGGATAATTTGGAAGTTTACAGATCTCAGTGCAAACAGGAGAAAGCGATTTCAGATGACACAAACATCCAGGATCGACACTGTTCGTGCACTGCAGGGCAAAATTAAATGACATATAAACCAGTTTAATTTGGAGAGGTGCTGACAGGCCTATCTGACTAATCTGAGACAGAAGCTGTGATGCTGCATGATGATTGCATTTAAATAACTTTAGGTAATCGTAGCATAGTTAAAAGCAGTGGTGCTTTGACTTATCTCAAGTGTACATCCTTTATGATCTTCTGGATGTTGGAAGTTCATCCTTCAGGAATAATTTTTAATGTCCATCCTCTCAGGAATCCTCAAATAAGTGTAAGAAGTATCTGTTGTCAGACACATTGTTTTATCATTTTTGTTGCACAAACAGCATTAAATTGATGAGATTGGATCTTCAAGTTTTGGTGATGAAACCTAAAAAAGTTCTGGTTCCTGTGCAACTGATACTCAACTGTTTGAGGGGAGGGGCTTACTGATTGGTCGAGTGTCTTTAGCCACTTTCACACAGTTATACTGGGCTACGTTCAAGCTGAAACTGGTGTGCAGCGTCAACCGAGAAGGACCGCCACTTCAAACTTGGAATTAAATGTTCAGACTTTGATTGAGGATTACCAAAACATTTTTTTTTCAGAGGATTTACTTGCAGCAATTAATTATTCACCTAAAGAATAACAATGTGCGCTAGCTAAATAAACATTGTAAATTTTGATTTTGCATGGACTTTAAAGTCTGCATGAACTGGAAGTTGCTTAGACTTTTATCTCAGTATGTTGATGTACTTCGAAACTGAAATGGAATTTTGATGAGGGGGCGGGGATTTATTGTGTGCATCATTTTCTCATCGGCATCTAAAGTTAAGAGGGACGTGGATATTAATATACAGTTGCTATGAAAGCCCTAAGGTTGACATCAACAGAAGGACCGCCACTCCAAATGCAGAAGCATATGGTCAGACTCTGATTGAAGATTACCAAAACAAAAAAAAATTTCAGTGGATTAACTTGCATGGATTAATTATTCAAGCATAACAATATTAGCTAGCAAAATAAACATTATAAATTTAGATTTTATGCTGACTTTAAACATGTACAGTATTTATACCAATTTGATCAAACTCCTAAAATTCTCCAAAAGAACACAAAGAATGGCTTCCTCAGCTGCTATAGTTGTAACTTTTGCATCATCAGAACAGGGTGTTCAATGCTCCACCATTTCCATTTCGAAAGCATTTTGAAACATTTTGTCATGACCGAATGCAGCCCTGGTAAATTGTCATAAAATCACCTGAATGACTTCACTGGTAAATTTAAAATGTGCTGTTCACACAGGACAGAATACCATAAATTTACTGCCAATGTTATAACTTCTCATTCTGGAAAACTACCAGAACAACCTTTCCGATAATTTTAAAAAGAGCCTGTTTCTCTTCACAGTAGTTTAGCGGAAAAGTCAGTGTGTGTGTGTTATTGTGAAATCCTATTGATTATCATTTGGTATGATATATGTTTTTGTGATTTGTTCAATGCATATTTGTGTTGCTCTGTCTTAGGATGGCGTTCTGGTGGATGAGTTTGGCCTGCCACAGATCCCTGCCACATAAGAATCTGTTCTCAAGAAGATTTTTTTTTTTTTTTTTTTGGTATGGTATGGTGGAAGAAGTGTTTTTGGGCTAGTATTGAAGTTTTGTTGTATTCATTGGCCAGTCTAGCACATGGCTTTGTAACCATAATGTGTTGAACATAGTATTCTAAGTTTAATTAGAATTCAACATTCAATTTTGCAGTAACTTTATGTTTTTGGATATCCAAATAAGGCACATGGCATATGGGTCCAAGACAAAAGGCAAGGCAAAGCAAGTTTATTTATATAGCACATTTCATACAAACTGGTAATTCAAAGTGCTTTACATAAACAAGAATAAAAGAAACAAGTATAAGAAATAAAAACAACAAAGAATAAAAGTGATTAAAAACAAGGAATAAAAAGAAAAGAAAGACATAATAGTGCGACCTGTCAGACGTGCTCATTCAGTAAAGGCACAGCTAAAGAGATGTGTAAAAGGGATTTAAAAGCATCAGAATAAAAAAGGCAATTAGGATATTTACAACAAGAATCATTCAATGGCATTAATAGATTTTATTTATAAACATAACTTACCAAGAAATAAAAAAAAATAATAACTTAACGTTACTAACTCTGCTTGAGTTTCTTTCTTCTGCTGAATACAAAAGAAACATTTTTGAAAAAATGTCATAGATTTTTGTGGTAGGATACAAAAATAATATGGAAATGAATGCGTACTTCCAATTGTTTTCTTACAAGCATTGGTAGAAATATCTTCCCTTGTGTTTAACAGAAAAAAGAAACGCGTACAGGTTTGGAGCAAGTAAAGGTTGAGAAAACGCACAATATTTTTTTTTGAGGAGGGGGGGAAGACTGTGATGGATCACAGCACAGCCCTAAAATATTACTTAATTGTCATTTAAATTTTGTATATTTTGACACAATCCCTAAAACCAGTAGGTTCTACCCATTTGTCAGCAAGAAGTTTTAAGATTTAAAAAAAATGTATACAATCACATATTCTTTTCTATATAATAATAGTAATAGTAACTGTTCATAATAATCATTTTCACATAAATATATCTGCTATGCTGAATGATGATGGAACATTATTTCGACACTTTATTTTCACAAAACATTATTTGAACCATTAAAACAGACACTTACATTTAACTTTCATTTTCTATGTACCTGTACATAAAATAGCTTTAGTAAATTTTATTTAACTAATTTAAAATGGGACACTTCGTCTTTGAACCGTATACCTTTATTAATCATCTTTTTGGGTCACCAACTATGAATTGCCTCATTTCGGGGCTAAACAACTAAGCTACAAAGAACTACAAAAGCTACAAAGAACTGTGGAAATTAACAATAAAACACTAACTTTTTAGTAAGGACTTTTTTCAAACATCTTACTCTTCTGTGATGTTAATGACAAATAAGCTTATATGTTTCATATTGTTGCAGTTTCTCATTTGAATTTTACATTTGTCAACTGATATTAATATCTGTGTCCTTGTCAAGAGTAAATATGTCTTGCTTCAACTCTGGAGCTTGTTGACATGTTGAACATTATTGTTGATGCAAACCCAAGTCTTTCAGCGCTACAGTTCTGGGTTGCATGAATAAAGAACCTGGTTAAATCAGCACAGTACAGCAATCTAATACAAATAATGCTTGAATTATTACTTTTTAATGTTTTTTGTAACTGCATTAATACACCAAGATCGGAAATGTTCTGAAATGTGAAATGCATCACTGGAGTCTGAGGTGCAATAAATGGTGTTTTTGTTTTTTAAAAAAGGAGAGCATTTTTGTGTAGTCATTGGGCTGTTCATCTTGGTACAATAACAGACGTCAGAGGAAAGATTTTTATTAAATGCCGCAGGAACAAAATGTATTACGTCAATGTATTAGTCACATTATATACAACAGCTGCCAGACAAAAGAAAATTTGTTACATAAATTTTTGTGCATTCAAATAAAAAATGCAGTGCTCTTATTGGTATATAGTTTGTTCCAAAAGTTTTATGGAAAATAATTTATAAAATGTAAGAAATTTAACAAGTAAACTACCCACCTTTTCATGGCTATTTATTGATATTTTCTTAATAATTGTTTTAAACTTTTACATTCTAAAATGTGATTCTCAAAATTATAATAATAGAAAAACATGAATGTTTACAACATATTTGCCAAAATTTATGCCAAAAGACACATTTTTGAAATATTAAATATTCATGAACAATATATAAGGTATCAACTAAGACTTGATCAATAACAGAAAGAAACGATTTAAAAAATTAATAATAATAATGATAATAATACATACACTAATACTATATAAATAATACATAATACTAAAAGTGTACTAAACGTTTTAGTATAATACTAAAAGTGTTTTTAATTATATATGTAATATTTATATATATGTAATACATATATATATAT
>CAIGQV010014432.1:7769862-7857496 GCA_903798115.1 Danio jaintianensis
AATAATTTCCAATTACTGTAATACTAATATTTAATTATTTCAGGTAATTTGTATAAACTTCATATGTATATGACGAACGTTATGCAACATATATAAAATTGTACATTAGAAGGTTGTATACAAATACAAAAATGTTTCAATACTTTTTTAAATATACAATCATTAACTGAGTTTTGTCTCACAGAAATTGCATCACTTCATCAAATAATAAATAATAATTACCATTCTAAACAAAAGAAACAAAGTTTTTGCCAGAAAATTTACATTTGTGAATATGAAATTTTGCATGTAATATAAAAAGATTTAACATGCAGGACGAAGGACAGATGGATGATACGAAGAAAATGGGCGTGACGCACACAATCGTCACTTCCGGTTGCACATGTACACACTGCAAAGTTGTGAAGCGCTAGCTAACAGTGTGCCGATATGGCGGAGAACAGCTTGACAGTGACAGTTGCTTATGGTAAATATGACAGACCAGCTTTCATTTTTCAAAAAATGTATCGAAAATCAACGCAGTCGCTACTTCAATCGAGGTTAGCTTGATGCGGTTCGACAGTGTTGAAGCTAGCTACCAATGAATGATATGAACATCACTCTCCACTACAGCTATTTCTGTATTAGCATACATATACAGGTTATGGGTTATATTTTGAGTCTGCAACTTGTTGTTTAGGGGTGACGCTACAGTACAGTCCAAGTTAGCTTTCTGAATTGTTCTGAGCAATAATAAACCTGATTGTAATATTGAATATTCTTTTCTCAGGCACAACCAAACACAGCATCACTTTAACAGCTCAAGATGGACATGAGCCACTGTTGAAGGATTTGTGTGAGGCGCTGACAGAAGCCACAGGAGTACCACCACCGTCCCAGAAAATCATATTTAAAGGTAACAGATGCTCTGTTTAATGTTTCTGGGCTCTTGGGTTCCACGTACTCACTGGCCACCTGTGTTTTGGGTATAAACTACAGTAATCATCGTGAGCTGAATGAAACGCTACAGTGTTTGGAATAAATAATCATAATCTGAACCAGTAAAACAGCAGCAGTCTATAGGCAACTGTATCTGTAATGGTAACCTGATGTAGTTTTTTTTCTGTAGGGAAGTCATTGAAGGAAATGGAGGAGCCACTGTCAGGCTTTGGAATAAAGCAGGGTTGTAAAATGATGATGATTGGAAAGAGGGTAAGATGCGTGCCGTGTTGTTAATTTTTTCTTGAAGATATAGCTGTAATTGGGCTGCACGGTGGCGCAGTGGGTAGCACGTTCGCCTCACAGCAAGAAGGTCGCTGGTTCGAGCCTTGGCTGGGTCAGTTGGCGTTTCTGTGTGGAGTTTGCATGTTCTCCCCGTGTTCGCGTGGGTTTCCTCTGGGTGCTCCGGTTTCCCCCACAAGTCCAAAGACATGCGGCAGGTGAATTGGGTAGGCTAAATTGTCATAGTGTATGTGTGTGAATGAGTGTGTATGGATGTTTCCCAGTGATGGGTTGCAGCTGGAAGGGCATCCGCTGCATAAAACATATGCTGGATAAGTTGGTGGTTCATTCCGCTGTGGCGACCCCAGATTAATAAAGGGACTAAGCCGAAAAGAAAATGAATGAATGAATATATCTGTAATTATTTCAGAGTCTGACAAGCTGCTTCATTTCCACAGAACAGCCCAGAGGAGGAAGCTGAGCTTAAAAAACTTAAAGACATTGAAAAGTCAGTGGAACAAACCGCTAAGAAGCTTGAGAAGGTGGACGGGGAACTCACTGGGCTGAAGAATGTATGTGCGACATCCCGTCTCGATCACTCTACCTGTTATATAAGGCTAAGCAGAATAGGCATTCTCATAATTTAATTAATTATGAAATGATTTTCAGGGTTTTCTTGCGAAGGAGTTGCAGGCTGAGGCGCTAAACAAACTGGACCAAAGAGTGAAAGTTGCCGCTGAACAGTTCATGAAGATCCTAGAGGAAATAGATGGAATGGTAATTATTTTTTTAGTTCATTTTACTTCGCTGAAATTCTGGCCTTGCACAATTGACTGCAATCTCACATCTCAAAATCCAATCAATAGAAGCAAGTGGTTGCACTGGATGTACATCACAAGACAGAATAAAGGATCTGCTGCTACTTTTGTTTCTATGAAAACTGTTTAGTTTTTTTTCTATAGTATAACTGTAGCTATATAAATTAATCTTGTTATTTATGCACTTCTGTATTGATAAACTGCATTTTTTACAGAGCTTGCCTGAAAGTTTTAACGATTGCAGGATGAAGAAAAAAGGACTTGTGAAAACTGTTCAGGTAGGACTATGACTTATAATGATTAACATTAGGCTAGAATTAATTGAACACTTTAGATTTTTAACATACACATGACTATGGAAGCCTGTTTTGCCATGGTATATTTGTTTTTAAGTAACTGTGACTTTGAAACTCTAAAACAAAGTGCGATTTGTTTTCTCCTTGTGGTTCTGAATTTACATTTCACGATTCTAAAAAAAAAAAAAAATCTGAATTGTGATAACTCAGAACTCAAATATTGATTTATTTATTTTTTTTCTATAAGAGAAAAGTCCTAATTACATTTTTTTTCTCACAGCGAAAAAGTTCACACGCATAAACATTTGATTTCAGATCTAAATACTGTTCTTTTCTTTTTTTCATATTTAGGGGTACTTAGCGCAGTGTGACAAAGTTGAAGCTGGAATATCAGATCACCTGGCCAAGATTCAGACAAAAAACCTAGCCTTAGCAGAGTGATGGTGAAGGAAGACTGGAGACATCAGCAGTAAATGTTGCTGCTCTGTGGGCAACTGAAAATCCTCACTGAGAGCTTTGGCACTGGAGGTGGTCCTGCAGTTCATCTAAACCCCCATGACCCACACATGCACCTCTCATGCAGAGAACAACGGGCGGCATTTCAGACATTTTCTTATCGGTTTAGATTTTTCATGGTAAATATTGGAAATACTTATGGCTTATGACAGGTTTAATGACGGAAGAGTTTCAAAAATCTGGACCACACTTTTCGGCCTTTTAACTTTGTTACCTAGCCTAACTTTGACAGATATTTGGATTCATAGTCGTATTACTTTTGTCAAATGGAAAAATAAATAAATAAATAAATAATGGTGCTGGAAGAATGTCCTTTCATGTGATTTCATTAAATGAAGTAATTCAATACATAAATCACCCTGGTGTGAAACTTTTAGATTAAAAAAGTTATTCTATTTATTGAAAGGGTGAAATTGTTCAAAGCAACGGAGTGTAGCTTGATAGTCCTCGTTTTGTTTTATCATTATTAAATCTCAGGGTGCTTCAAACCACTGGTGGTTTTCTCCATCGATTTATGTCTCCAATGTTGTTCTGAAGTTATTGAGAGAAATTAAACATTTGAAGACAGCTTTTTGTGTTCTCTTTTTTATTTACTTTTTTTTTTTTTACACTAGATTTTATTATATAAGGTGTATAAGATTAGTTTTGTCCTATTTTGTTTAAATATATTTCAAACAAAATGACAATTGGGTTTAGGGGTGGGCTTTAAGGGCATGCCTCCTTTTAAAGTCATGTTTTGTACAAATAAAATACAAATGAGTCACTTTTCTGACAATGTAAAATAGTTCAGTTTATAGTTAAGAGATAGGGATAGGGAGTTAAGTTTCAGTTTAGTTTACACTAATTCTTGATTTTAGGTACTTTGTATGTAGCTCAGCTTTAATTGATATTTGTTGCCATGGTATCCGCATGGCTAACCTGCTTTGGGGCAGGTTATGTTCTGGTTTAGAGATCCACACTTTCTTATCAACACTCCACGTTTATGAAAAACAATTCTTAGAGTGCTTCACTAAATGTTTTCCTCTCCATATACACCAGACACCTTCTGATAAGCGCTCCATACTTCTTGGAAAACATTCTGCAGTTCTGAGTGTGCTCCAAATGGGTGAGTGGGCTTGACTCTTCCACCTGGTAAGCTCGAAGGGAGGAAAAAAAAAAAAAAAATACTTATAGCATTTATATATTGCTAAGTCACTTTGGGTAAAAGTGTGCTAAACGAATAAATGAAAATGCACTTAAGTCACTCCTCATTTCTCTTGCTCCAAATTAAAGGTCACTTTACGTAAAAAAAAATTTAAAAAAAGATTTCAGCTAGTATTTATTGTTATTTTGATGATTTATATAATTATTAATTCTGTAATCATTACACAAGCAATTTTAAATAAATATAAATATACAGATAGCTGCAATAAAAATAAGCCTCATGTTTTTAATCAGTAAAGCTTTAAGGCGATATGAGCTTAGATTGGAATTTTTGTATGCCTAAATTTAAACAACTAACATTACTTACATTAATAAAGCAAAGCGTTTTCTTTCAGCTGTTCTTCATGGACAGTCCTTTTTGTCTTGCTGTATTAAATGTTTTTGAATTCTTCACATTTTTAACCCTCTTAATATTTTCATGTGAATTGCACTGACTCTCTTGCAAGAATTCAAATCACACTGTTTGTCAAGGTGATTGACTGCTCGCTACTGATGTCCTGCTTTTATGAGCAAGCCCTCCATGATCTCAGGATCAAAGCCCAAGTTAACAAACAGCCTCATGGTACCAACAAGGCCTGTTTGCACCGGTTTGGTTGTGTCAACTCAAGATCAATCCTAAAATCCAGAGTTTGTTCTGCCACCCTCATGGTACAGGCCCTGGAGGCAGGATGAACAAAGGCGAATCATTCTTGTAACAACACACAGTAAAGACTTTGGGGCAACTTTTGAACGGGGTAATATTTTTTTTATAAGGGCAGCTATTGTTTTGTCCTGTGGAATATAGTAGATCTTAAAATACAGGAGTCAGGACAGTACTGAAAATCTATATTTCTGGAATTTCTGTGTAAACTTATACCCAGAATTGTATCCAGCAACTCTTTGAATAATTCCAGGATTTATTTCTCAACATTTACATACCAGAACAGCAATCGTTCGACTTTACCACAGATTACATGTCTTTATGCTTTTTATAGCTATGTACAAATCTACTAAAACTGTTTAGGAGAAGGTCCAGTTGCCTTGCTGATGTGTGTTTCCCTTTTGCACTAGCCCATGAACGTGGGGGGGGGAAGAGACAATTAGACATGTTGTAGTGTAACAGTGTCATTTTCATTAGTTTGAGTAGTGTTTGGCCTCATCCTAATCGTCCTTGTCTTTAGCGCCGTGCTTCAGGATGCGTGTGAATTCCACATAGTTGAAGTTTCCTTTCTTGTCAATAGGAGCCTCTCGAAAGAGCTCGTCTACTTCTTCATCTGTAAATCTGTCTCCCATAGTGGTCAAGAGCTCCCTCAGGTAGTCCTCCTGAATAAAACCTAGGAGAAATTAGGCAAACTGGTTATATCAATACTCAAATGTATACCAAATTGAATAGATATGGTCTCATGAAAAGGATAATTTTTTTTCATGCTTACCTGTCCCCTCCTCGTCAAAACAAGCAAAGGCATTTTTGATAACATCCTCAGGGTCTGTGCCATTGAGTTTCTCTCCAAACATTGTGAGGAACATGGTAAAGTTAATGGGACCAGGGGCTTCATTCATCATCGCCTCCAGATATTCATCTGTGGGGTTCTTACCTGCCAATAAAATAACTTGATAAAACCATCTGGTGTCTGATTAAATCATTTCAAATACTAAAAACATTTTGTGAGAGCAGCTGAAAAAAACAATACCTTGTTACATATATGGATTAACACGAGCATGAATTGTAACTTTGTTATAATTAGCTATTATTTATTTTAGAATGTATTATTTGTAAGCAACTTATTTTCTTAATATGTTTTTCTTATTTATTAGGATACAAGCAGATTTAAGCTTTTGAACGGAGTCTAATTTTTAATCAATCCAGTTATTTTGTTGTGGGTGGAGTATATGTAAAAATCTGTTAAAATGTTTATTCAAGACATTACAATTTAATGTAGATTTCAAATGTTGTGGTTTAAAAATGTTTGTTTTTATAAAAATACTTTATTAACATGACCCCTAAATTTGATTTTATTTATTTGCTTTTTTATATATATATATATATTATCCATTTCTCAGTAAATAGACAATGTATTTTGGTGCATGCTCTATTTTTGGCTTTGGTACTGACTGATCTAATGTATATACACAAATATATATATATATATATATATTTTTTTTAAGTAAATAATAGTTGGATAACAATTATATAGAACCACATGACCCTAACTGTATGTGTAAGCCTAAACTTAAACTGTAAACTTATCCCTTAATTGTGATTGGCTGATTTGAATGTTGTTATAGGATTAACATAGATCTCCAACTTGGTGAAATCACACTAACCTTTACATAAAATTCCATTGTTAATATTTTAATACTACTTACAGTGTATGTACTAATTAGTTCTAGAGCAGAACTAGAGTATACAGTAACAAAATCCCAAAAACATATACTTGTGGGAGATATATTACTGATAAATTCCATATACAGTAGCAGACCTGAAGCAGAATATATTATTTTATGTACCACTAAATGACCAAAAAAGTGAAAGTGATTTTGTGATGGAATGGGATGTTCATTCGTTGGAAATTAAATAAAGTCTTTTAGCTTGACTTACTCTATACTGTCCTTACCTAACGAGGCCAACATATCATGCAGATCCTCCTTATCAATGAAGCCATCGCGGTTCTGGTCGATCATGTTGAAAGCTTCCTTGAACTCCTGGATCTGCGACTGGTCGAACATGGCAAACACGTTTGACGTGGCCCGCTGGGGGCGCTTTTTGGTGGTCTTTCCCTTAGCCCTTTTGCTAGACATTTTGACAATTCTGTGCTATTAAAACTGAAATAAAAAAGACATATTTATTTGTTAACCCTGCACGTTATCGAAAAACATTAGACAAGAAAAAGCGGTATACAAAATACTAATGAAATTCATTCAGAAAACATGTCAACCACAGTCAGACTTTTACTTTAATTAAAACTACTTTCTTTTAAGATAAACAGACCACAGTTTCTGTGTTATGGGTTTGTTTGGCTAACTGAGTTAACATTAGCTAGGCAGCTAACGTTAACTAAATGTCAACTGAGCACTTCAATTCTTTAAAGCTTATGTCACAGTTATTGTAATACATAATATCAGTGCGGTCGTCCACAATGAAACATAGTGTCCTTGTAAAAACAGTAATGAACAACAACGACCAAGAAGAAGCAGAACACAATTACTACTAAGCTAGCAAGCAACAGAGATGGATTGTCATTAGTAACATTAGTCTGTCTTGTGTGCAAATAAAAGCTAACGTTATATCTATAATGTCAAATACAACGCATATAACATTTCCAGCCAAACTTAGAACACGGACGTCGTAAATGTAACAAAAGTACACGTACCTATTGCGGTATAAAAAAGGGCAGGAAACCCAAACAACGTTTTCCACGCTGGCCAACGAAGCCCACCACGAACGGCACCCCTCTGTAGATGAGTGCAATGGCAAAGTCCCTCCGGCCTGTCTTGACATCACGGACTGGAATAGCCCATGAATAATTCTGCAGGGGTGGTTTAAAATGATCACATAGGACGGATGCCAAAACGACTCTTAAAAGGAGTAGGGGAGGTTATAACAGTAAGGTAACGAGTGTGGTTTTGTTGTCATGATTTCTATATATTACCTATCGGTCGGATTTGGTTTAATTAGGTTAGTTAACACACGCACACACACACGCACACACACACGCACACGCACACACACACGCACACACACACACACACACACACACACACACGCACACACACACACACACACACACACACACACACACACACACACACACACACACACACACACTCACTCCCAACCAAACACACAGCCATACACAAGCACACACACACGTACACACACACACACACACACAGACAAACATAAACACAAACACACACACAAACAGACACAAACACTTACACACAAACACTTACACACACACACACACACACACACACACACACACACACACACACACACACACACACACACACACACACACACACACACACACACACACACACACACACACACACACACACACACACACACACACATAAAACATAAATAAAACTACTATTGATATATAAGGAAAAAAACGACACAACAATGATAACAATGTGATATACATACCAACTAGAAAGCTGAGAAATATTTTTACATATTACCAGAAATAATCGTTCTCGTTTATATTGCCTATTAATATGTCTATAATTTATACAACAGCTAGTTTTGATCATCTGCTCAGACTGTATTTTTCTTTATAGTTTCAGCTTGTTTTCTTTTCTTTTTTTCTACAATATGAGAGAGGTATGAACGTTTAAAATTTGAATAGGTGAGTGTGAAATATCAAGGTTAACCACTGTTAGTTCCAATAGCATCTGACTGCAGACACGCAGTCTCAGACATGCAATCTCAGACCCAATGCAGCTCAAATTGCATCTCAACAATTTGAGATCTCAACCCATTTCTCGCATAAGAAGAGTTTCTATGAGGGTGAAGGGCGTGGTCTCAAAAGGATAAAAGGTGACTTGACTTGAACCAACCACACATAAGGCCAGCAGAGGTCACGCATGCCTTATTAAATGAACAACAAATAATTAATTGGATGAAACGATAATGCTTTGAAGTTGATCATTTTGTTGGAAAGTTTCACATACACAAAGGCAAAAGTAATGTCTATTACTCCCTCCTTTAATATTGTTTCTGTAAAGATTAAAATATATTTTATAATTCTTTGACCTTAATTACAAGAAACAAGAAGGCTATAAAAACATCTCTAAAAATGAAAAAATTATCTGTACAATCTAATAATTAAAATATGATGGATTTTTATGTCTTAAAAATCTATAATTAATTTTATGTATGTTCTGCATTGCTGGCTAAGTTTTGTATGACTGTTACATGTCATAGTATAATCCTGTATGCTCGTCAGTTATATGCTTTAATAAATAATATTTTAAAAAGTTAATTGGATGAAATGAATACGGAATACACGAAACAGCACACACAGTGGTGTGGATGTCATCTATCTACTAAATTACTGTGGTTTCGAAAGCGCCCCAACCAATAAGAATCGAGAAATGAATTTATTTACCCAATCTCAAGTGCTCCTGATGACTTGAGGCACAAGAACAATCTTGCAAGTGTGGTTTTTCTTCATTAAAATTGCTGTTACGTTGATTGTGTGTCCTAATTGTGTTTATAAGTTGAATTGGGAGCGTTACACTTTGAAAGTGTCCACAAGTGTCTGCCCCTAGTCAGGGTCTATATTTAACAGACCCAGTGGCCATACAAGGTCGTGCCTGCTGCAATCTGCAGAGTGGCAGCATTATTTTTGTTCAGTGGAGTCCCGTCCTGTCGGCTGCCCAATACCCGCCGCTGTGCCTGGATTTTCACTGACTTCTCATTTTTTTGGAGTTTGCCCTTACTTCTTTTACAAAAAAACTCCCAACTTTGACCTGGTGAGTAACTTTGTGTTTCTACTAGTGGCTAGCCCTGGCCCAAACAAAGAAAGTAATGCAATAGTTTAGTGCAAAGTTATGAACGCGTTTTCCTCAAAACAGCCAAAACATTTTCTTTGTCAGATATTATCTTTAGAATACTTTTGAAGACTGTTTTAATTTGTAGCTGTTGTGATATAGTCACGTTAAAAGTCATTTTAGTATCGTTTATGCCTTTAAAATCTGAACAAGAATATGTGCTATTATTCTGAATGAGTAAACATAGATACATTGTAATATGTCAATTGTGTTGTCTAAAAATGTCAAAAAGCCAAATAGATGAACTTGCATTACACTAAGAAAAAAGTGCAGTTTTAATTATTATTATTATTTATATAAAAAAATCTTTATAAGAATGTAATAGCTTGTCATTGGGACATGACTCTTTAAAGGCACATCTTTTAAAAAAAAATCTTAACACCCCAAAATGATTAATGTAGTAACTTAACAGTATAGAAGCTTGTCCCCTTTAGGACATTGCACCAGTTATAAGTAATCAACTCAACAGTTGAGCACATTTTTAATTTTTGAATGTACATTCACAAACCAAATTGTAAGTGTTTGAAGTCAGGCATTGTTTATTTATGTGTGCATTTGATTTTACATTCATTTGGAATTGTACTTGAGACTGCTAGTGAACAAAGAAAAGGGGTCCTTGGGACGATCTAAAAAGCACCTCAGGATGTCAGAATCCTTAAAACTACAAAAGGAACAGCAGGAACGGGACCTTGAGACGCGCTATGAGAGCAGCTATCACCAAAGCTCCCTGTCATCTGTTAGCCGCCAGTCATACACTGCTTATGTGAGCAGCCATGGGTAAGAGGACATAGGGGACAGTGTCCCAGTGCTAATGCTGCCCTGAAGAATGCCCCCTGTAGAGCAACCCCCTCACAAACACTGCTTTTTAGAAACCAGTGCTATTATAACACATTTTATGCTGCTCATCTAAACAAATTGTGTTTCATACACCATAAGCCTTCCATTATAACCATGATAGATGCTTTAAAACAGTCTGTGCTGTTTTTGTATTGGAAATTACTATTGTTACAAAGAACAAAGTACGCTAATGCATTTTCTTTCATTATCTGTTATTGGTTTCACTTTTCAATGACCACAAAATACATCAGAGCTTAATGATTGCAATAATAAACGATAAGTTGGTGAAATCAAATCATCTACATAAAACTTTGTGTTCCTGTGGCATACGCAGATAAATATATTTTCTTTTTTTAGTTTGTGGAGTACGCAGATATTAAGTGACACCTCCACAATCCAAAATCTGTGCTATTTTCTCCTGTCACAGCTTGCAGGAGCAAGGAGAGATGAGATGTGGATCTAATTGCAGCAGTAGCACTTTTATATGCAAAAACTGAAGAACTCAGGAGGTAGTATAAAGAATTTGCAAAAGCTTAACTATAAAACAGAAACCAAGAACCTGGGAGCATATGATACAAAGAAAACCCAAACATAGACAATAGTCAATAAATATCTGAACTAAACGGGGGAATAAATACACAGGATTGCGTGAGTGAATTTACAAGAAACAGATTGGCACAATAGTAAACAGGCACACTAGGAAACTGGGTCAGCTAAGGGTATCTTTACATGACAGCTTTTTCGCCAAAGAAAACACAAAAATTTGTACATTTTCTCAAAGTTCACATTTTTGAAAACAAAGCTTCTATCATCTCTGCAATCTACAAAAAACAGCAATTTAGTGGAAACAGTGACTTCATGCCATGTGCATATGATTTGTGACAGCCAAAACAACAATGGTGTATTACACAACCATATTTGCACAGATGTGAAGTTTTTTTACAAATTGGCATTGACAACTTTGTACACAACAACTTTTTTGGGGTTTTGAGAGCATTATTGTCATTACGCAAAACTTCAAATTAGGGCTGCACAATATATCGTTTCAGTATCGATATCACAATGTGATCATTCGCAATTGTCACATCGCAGGATATGCAATGTTATGCAATGATATTCAACATTTACAAGTGTTTTTGAGGCCTGTGACTGTATAATGATTTTATAAAGAATTCAAGCATAAGAAATTGTACAGTTTGTAACTTTAATAACCGTTATTTTTACTTAATTATTTTTGTGTTTATTATTCAATTACTATACCTGAATACTGTTAGACAAAAAAACTAAACGATAAAACACTGTTTATTTTAATCATATTTTTTTTCTTTACTGTATTTATCTATGTTTGTAGATTGTATGCACTTCTCTGCATAATCATCGCAATCAATCTGAAATGATCAATTCTTTCCAAATAGAGAGATTCAAGTCATCTGGTGAAATTGTATTCATATAGCAATATATATCGCAGAATAACAAAATATCGCAATGTTAGATTTTTCCAATATCGTGCAGCCCTACTTCTAATATGTTTTTCATTGCACTGTTCATGTAAATGTACCCTTAGGAAGACAAGACATGTAAAATGTGAGAATAAAAACTGATTGTAAATCAAAACAGAACATAACCCCATCATTTTAGACATGCATTTTTAATAACATAAACATTTAAAGCATTGCTATTATGTAAGGAGGTCATATATTTGTTTGGAGATGCATTAAGTCAATGCCATTTGGTTTTTTAAATGATTGTATTTAACACAAATTCCCGTTAACTAAATTCACTTCAAAATCACTTCTCCAGTCAGATAAGTTGCAGTTGCCATGGAAGTGAATATTGCTCGCAAAGTGAGTCAGTGAGTGAGTGCCCATCCTTTTGCACTATACATATTGTATACTTTAGTGTATATCTGCACTGTATGTGCATTTTTTCAGACAAACAGATGTGTTGCTTGACTGACATACTCAAAGTGTTTAAAGTAGGATCAGTCATTAATTAGATGAAGAATTGATTCACCTTTACACTGGTTGATCCCTCAGAAACGCTTTATTGCAGATTCCTACGAAAACCCAACCAAGAGCATATATTTCATTCCAAGTCCACCGAGCGTGTGTTTGCTGTTGTGCTTGAAACCTGTGTATTTTTAAATCTTTCTTCATGCCTGTTTTTCAGAGCCATAGAATGTTTTTATATTTCGGTCAAAAAAATTGGGTTATAGAGGTACAAATGTGCTGTTGAGGACTGCATGATGGCATGACCCTGTGGCAGCAAGAATCCGAGCCTCTGTGGGAACGAGCCAAAGTTATTAATGGTCTCAATGATTATTTATGGTCACTGAAAGATGAAATCACACCACAGTAGTTGAGCTGAACTGTAACTGTACATGAACTGTACCACACGTTGGTTGCTTGAGCTCCTTTAAAGGGTTTGTTCATGCAAAAACGAACATTTTATCATTTACTCACTCTCATATAATTCCAAAACTTAATTTTCCTATGTGTTTCATAGAAGAAAGTCAGTCATATAGTTTTGGAATGACATTAGAGTAAGTAATGATCAAGTCTTTGTTTTTCGGGCTAAGTAACCATTGAAGGTGAGCATAAAAGAGCTGAAAATATGTCGAAAAACGAAAGGAAACGACTCTCAGATGGTTTGGAAGCTGCTGTAATCCTAAAATATTTAGTAACAATGTAAGAGATAAAAGGATAAGTCTTTCAGATACCAGATAGAGCTCTATGATTTATCTGTAAATCAGTTTAAGCCCATAACGTTGTGCTAGGATCATATGCAGACTACATGGTTAATCTCCTGCTGACATGTCATTTCAAGTAATGTATGTTTCCGATTGGTCATGCTATTTCCTTTTCCGATAGTCAACAAAATGTGCATTAATAAAAAAAAAAAAAACATACAATATTGCTTTCATTTATTTGTGTTAATGAGGAACATTGCACCAAGGGCACAGTGCTGTGTACAAACAAAATGAGTAAAACCACCAATCATGCATACTTAATTAATTGCTTTTTTCTAAAGTGCTGCTTGTTTCGGGCCTTTTCATTTGTTTTTAATAAATGCTTAATATAGTGAGTGTCTCTGCTAATATTTACTTTCCACTAACACGCTAAGACTGACTTTCAAGTGACTTTATTCCATTAACCCTGCTGAATTATTGAACGTTTTGTTCCAATGAGCAAAATCAAATGCAACTAATTTGTTTTGCCTGAATAATGGAATAAAGCATTTTCATCTGTATACACAAGCGTTGATGGGTTTTGTCATATAATCTGATTGTTTGTTTATTGGCTTGCCTGATGTTAACTGCTGTTTAGGCACAAGATCTCAGGCAAGAAGAAGGAGAAGAAACTGAGTGCACTCTCCAAAAAAGAGAAGCGCTCATACCTGGCGGTGGACAAAGAAGACGAGGTCATTGGATACGTTGTGCCAGTATTCAGAAGCAGGTGATTGCATGGGCCATTTAGAATGACATGGGGTTTTATATCTGTGGTGAAAGATTTGTGAATGTTAATGAAAATTATGATCAGAGTAAGATAAAATTATCCTTTTAAATGATTAGCAAATTTAAATGTAACTTATTGTAATGTATTATTTGATTATAAAACCATGCATTTATTTGTCTTAGATCCATTACACAAAATTCAATCACACCATTTGCAGATCATTTGTTTTACACCAAAAGTTAATGTTTATTTTATTTCAGCCTTATACCGTCACTTTTATATCCTTGAAACTTGTTATACATTTAATCTCCTGAAACAGGTAGAGTGAGTAGTTATTCACAGGTCCTAACTGAGTTTATGCAAAGTTACTGTGGATTTCCATTAGCCAGTCCTGGCATTTTTTTTACTCACATCGCTTAATATAAATGATCTACACTGCCTGATTAACACACAATTTAAAGTGGGCCACACTCTGGGCAAGAAGCATCTATTAAAATGCATTTTGAGACAAGCCATGTCTTTAAATCTTTATAATAACGCTGTATTGTTTATGTACCCAGTTAACAGGGAACATTCTCAGAACTTTCCAGAAAGGTCCTTAAAAGTTGTGTAAGTGTTAGCACAATATGTTATTAAATTAAAGTTTTCGTAACTTTTTTGTAACTTTAATAGAAAAACCTTTATCAATAGAACATTGATATAATATGGACTGAATTTTTTAATAATGTTTTAAATGAATAATTATATAACATGAAACTGAAACAGGTGGCACAGTGGGTAGCACAATCGCCTCACAGCAAGAAGGTCGCTGATTCGAGCCTCGGCTGGGTCAGTTGGCATTTCTGTGTGGAGTTTGCATGTTCTCCCTGTGTTCGCATGGGTTTCCTCCAGGGTGCTCCGGTTTCCCCCACAAGTCCAAAGACGTGGTATAGGTGAATTGGGTAAGCTAAAATTGTCCGTAGTGTATGAATGTTTCCCAGTGATGGGTTGCAGCTGGAAGGGGATCCACTGCGTAAAACATATGCTGGATAAGTTGGCGGTTCATCCCGCTGTGGTGACCCCAGATTAATAAAGGGACTAAGCCGAAAAGAAAATGAATGAATGAATGAAACTGAAACATTAAGAAAAATGTTTTGAATAATGTTATTAGGAACATTCAAAAATAACTTAATTGAAACATTAAGGGAATGTCTTTAGAATCTAAAATTGTTATCTGGGTACACACAGTTTGCAGTGCTCAGCTGCTGCCCATCACATGACAGACTACATTCTGATAAACTAAGTAATACACTATCAATACTGTTAAAGGAACCTCATAATATTGAAGATGAAGTCACACCAACCTTTTACCGAAAGATTATTATTTTTTTGGTTGGCTTAAAAGGGGTCGGTGCATATGCTCAAATAAAAGCTCAATCCCATACTAACTGGGAAGTCATTAACTCGCTGGTCACTTTGTAACGGATACATTGCTAGTACCCCTTTTGCCTTCAGAACTGCATTCTTGTTGTATAGATTGTATAGATCCATATTGAGATGCGAGCATTACAGAGTTGATGCAGGTTTGTTGGCTACACATCCGTGATTCTCCAATTCCATCAGGTCTTAAATATGCTGTTGAATTTTATTCTGGTGACTGTGTGGGCCATTTGAGTAAAGTACACTAAATGTCATGTTTGAGTTTGGTGGATGGTGGATTATCCTACTAGAAGTTGCCATCTCTAGATGTGGACTTAAAGGCATGGTCAGCAACAATACTCAGCTAGGCTGTGACATTTATATGAAGATCGGTTGGTGTCAAAGGTTTAGGCCCCTTTGACGCCAACTGATAAATGTCACAGCCTAGCTGAGTATTGTGTGTAGCAATTAAATAAGCGTACTTAATGAAGTGGCAGGTGCGTGTTATGGTTTTTAGATCAGACTGTGCTCATTAACTTAATCTTCTTGATTAGTCATTTGGCTACCCAGGACCTGATGGAGACTCAGGAGGAGGTGAAGGAAGAGGGTGTGGGGTATGTCGTCATGAGGAACCTGTTTGCCAGAGAGACCGGCTTCAAGATGAGAACTGTGAAGAAGACCAGAGAGACCAGCATGAGAGAGTCTGCAGAACGCATGTCTCTGAGCCAAAAGGTTGGACACGGAACGTTTAACAAGATGTTTGTTTGAAATGTTGTTTGAAAAACGTTACCTAAAATGTGTTAACTTTCAATTGATTTTCTGAACTGCAACAATGATAATTTAACCTAAAGATCTAATTAATATGTTAATTATTTTTTTACACCAGCTGCATGAGAAAGAGCAATTCCAAAAGAAGATGAATCCAGACAGTTTGACTCACCCTCCCGAGTTCATCGTGAAACCACGTGGTCAGACCGTGTGGGAGGGGAAGAGTGTGACGCTGCACTGCACTGTTGCAGGATGGCCTAAACCCCGCGTGGCCTGGTCAGAAACACTTCAGTTCAACAGTTAAACGTATAATCATTAGTCACTGATTCAATCAGTGTTCAATCTGTGTTTCATTTAACTCTGTTCTGTTTCCCTCTATCTAATTCTGCTTTTCAGGTACAAAAACAATGTTCTAATCGATGCCAAGGCTCGCCCTGAGAAATACTTCACAGAGAGCCAATACAACTTGCACTCTTTGGAAATAAAAAAGTAAAGAAAGTTTTTATTCAGTGAAAAAAGTCTGTGAAATGTGTAGGATGGTTTAATTTATTGGTAATATAAGAGGCTTGCAAAAGATAAACATTAAGAGCATGCTTTATTTTTTATTTTCTATGTTATGTGACTATATTAACATCAATTTTTTTTTTTTTTGTGGGTTGCAGTTGTAGTTTTAGTGACACTGCTGAGTACCGAATCTCTGCACTCAATGTGAAGGGAGAAAGTTCTGCTTTTGCTCCTGTCATTATTAAAAGTGAGTATTTATTCATTTGTATTTCAAATCAAGAAGGGAATCAGGACATTTAAACATCAGCAAATTTGATCATTGTCTTTTGTTGACCTAAATTATTTGAGAAATTATTTAATGGTTTATAATTTTATTTATTAAAGGACATAATTAAGGACACCTAAATGTTTTTTTCTACTAAATGCAGAAATTGTGCTCATCTATAGTAATGTCAGATGTCATATTATCAGTATCAGAAATTAATAAGGGCTTGTTGTAAAATACCAAGAAAAAAAACTTAATAAACAGTAATTCAAGATAAGAAGCAAAAAAAACTTGCACAATTTAAACTAAATTTTGTGAAAACATGAAAATGAATGAAAAGAAGTGTTGATTTTTTTTTTTGCAGCACTGAAAACTATAATGCAGTGGCCAGTCAGATACATTTAGATAAGTCTATGCTGAAAACAAAGGAGTTTGTTTGAATCTGCATATTCTTAGTACGTGTCATAAACAACAAAGTTTAGATGTAGTGCAGGAGATTTCAAATAAAGACTAGATTTATTATGCTGTTTTCCCAGACACAAACATTTTAAAAAGGATTCCATTAATAACAATTAATGATATTTATTACAATCAAGAATAATCAAAAATGCTGACAATATCATAATATTGCATTCCTAGTCTATAATATTTTTTTATTGAAATATATTTTTAATTGCAATTTAAATGCAAATGTTTGACAAAAATGACAACACAGATATTTTTAATTATAAAGGTAATTATAATTCCCTTAATGAAGGTAAAACATGCCCTGAAAATCAGTTCCAGTGTTGCAGTATTGTCCCTTAATAGAAAAGTTCATTTCTGACCCTGTAACTCACTCTGGTATTCAGCTGCTGTCCTCTTGACATGCTATTTTAAGGCCCTTACGGCTCCTCAGTTTGCTCTATGTTATTCTAGAGCATCTTTCCACTGCCTCGTCACAGGCAAAAATCTTTACTGGATTAAAAAAAAAAAAAATTCATTCATGTACAAGGTCAAATGCGTTATTTATTAGGAAAGCAGATCATTCTGCTTCGAAAAAGAACTATTTTGTTATGTACTTTCAATTAACAAAGAGCTAACATTTAATTGCATTTTAATTTTAAAGGATTCAAAGAAGGAGAGGAGCTGATTGAAAGGCCCCGTACGTTTTTCTACACCACGTACCTCCATTCTATGATTTCCATTGAAATTTCTAAAGCCATATACATTTTTTATGTGACTATAAATGTAATGTTTTAAAAGGGCTTTTATATTCATATTCTACGTAGATGGTTATAGCCCTGAATATGGTGTGACCTTCAACACTACCATCATTGACAAGTTTGACGTTTCTTTTGGCCGTGAGGGAGAGACCATGAGTTTGGGATGTACAGTCATTGTCTATCCCACGGTAAAGCGCTACCAGCCAGAGATTGTGTGGTACAGAAATGGTAAGTAAATGTATGAGCATATTGGACCATGCAAGTCACCACCTCCTAACCATTATTCTCCTTGGTACCTAGTGCAGTTTATAGTCTGTAATGATTTCATGTCTTTTATCAGGTGTTGCCTTGTCATCTTCCAAGTGGGTGCACATGCACTGGAGTGGTGAAAAAGCCACTTTGACCCTTGTGCATCTGAACAAAGAAGATGAGGGTCTCTACACACTTCGTGTCAACACCAAGTCAGGCTTCGACACCCACTCTGCCTATGTGTTTGTCAGAGGTGAGACCTGCCTATATGTTTGTGCTGTGTAATCTGAAATTGTGTCACCTCACACTGAAAGGCAACATCATATTGTCAGTCAAGCTGTGTGCACTGTATCTTTAAGAGGCAAGTTGCCACAGGTATTAGGTTTCTCTGTGGGAATGCTGCTTCTATCTTTGGCTGACAGCACTAAAAGCAGCCATGTGTGAAGAGCAAGTTATACTAATGCTCAAGAGCTTGGGACCAGTAGTCTTCTTATTAAATTGATTAAAGATTATTTGATACACAGAGTTCATATTTTAACTAGTTAAACATTTTGAATAAGTAGCCATTTTAAAGATTTTAAGATCATGCATGTCAGACAGAAAGATAGACCAATTGTTAACATGATGCCAAAATGTTAACATGTTGTTAGCATGTATGGAAATGTAATGAGTTTTGTATATATGTATGCAAATGAATATTTTATTATAGGTAAAGTGGTTAAAAGTTCTTTTGGCTTTTTAATTAACATTTGTTTAAACATAGTTTTACTTCAAATACCACGGTTAGCGTTTTTATTATATTGCTAGCATTTTTACTACAATGTTTTAACACTTTGCTATCATGATTTAGCACATAGCTGCCACAAATTAGCATGTTGCTATAATGTTTTGTTTGTTGATAGCATGTTTTAACAGTATTCAAATATTTATTTACCTTTTTGCTTTAGCATGTTTGACATTACACTTCTAGTATGTCTTAGTCTTATTGCTAGCATGATTTTTAGCATGTAAGCACATTTGAAATATGAAATAGCCTATTGACAGCACGTTTACCACTTTGCTGACAATCATTGCTGTTATTAGTGCTATGCTAGCATGTTTTTAATATGTTTAACACATGGCTAGCATGAATAAGCAAGTTACATTTAAAAGACAGATTGCTACATTGAACAATGTCTTATCTGTGATATATTGTGATATGGCATATGGCATTGAATTTTATTTATTCAAATTTTTTATTACAGTAGAAATATATTTTAAATATGAGTAAAAATCTAATTTATATTCACTTTTTGGATTTTAGACCTTGTTGTTGGCTCATCAATGCTTTGCTATGTTTTGAGGAAGTATCTATTATAATGAGGGGAGCAGAGACGTTGTGTTGTGTTTCACTCGGCCATAATTAGACATGACAGCAGGGCGCAAATAAAGCTGATTTGTGTATATCATCAGATGCTGATGTGGAGGAGGAAGGGGTTCCAGTCGCCCCTCTTGATGTGCGCTGTCACGATGCTAATAAAGACTATGTGGTTGTCACCTGGAAGCAGCCAGCAGTGGAGGGCAGCAGTGCCATCACGGGTTACTTCATTGACAGGTGAGTTATATAATATGCCATCAGCAGTGGGGATTATAAAGCCCATGCCAGTGCTTCTCATTTAAATATTTTTCTACAGGTTGGAGGTTGGCAATCATCACTGGACTCAGTGCAATGACACTCCAGTAAAATATGCCCGTTTTCCTGTCACTGGGCTTATTGAGGGACGCTCCTACATGTTTCGGGTGCGAGCTCTCAATAATGCTGGTGTGAGCCATCCATCCCGGGCCTCTGACCCTGTAGTCGCCATGGACCCATCAGATCGGGCCCGCCTTAGAGGTGAGTGTGTGTGTGTCTGTGTGTGTGTGTATGTGAAGAATTGGGAGTGAAGAGCAAAAAAAATTAAAAACTGTAATATAAAGACAGGTTTGCTTATGAGTGTCTGGTTTTCACAGCTGGTCCCTCAGCTCCATGGACTGGAATGATCAAATTCACTGAAGAAGATCCCACAGGTGAAGAATTGCACTAAATTAATTAATTGATTTTTTTAATTTGCTTGGGGTCTGTAAGATCAGTCAGTAAGATGTTTAAAAAAAATTGTCTCTTGTACCCAGGAAGGATGAATTTATTTGATAAAAAATAATCATAAAAAGTAAAAACATAAATATTGTGTGAAATATTATTACAGTTTTACTATTATTACAATGTATTATTATTGCTATTGTTTATTATTTTTACTATTTAATATTACAAATATTTGTAATTGAAATATATTTTATAACGTAAATTATTTTGATAAATCCAGCATCATTACTTTAGTCTTCACTGTCAAAATTTTAAATATCAGCAAATATTTAAGTAGAAATATTTTGTAAATCTATGCAAGTCTTTGCTGTAACTTTTAATTAACTTTCAATTTCATGTGTCCTTGTTGTATATAATAATTTCATTAAAACAAAACAAATTAAATGAACTTTACAATTACCCTTTTTAAAATAAGTAGTTAAAAAACATATACTGAACTGATTAATTTTTAAATAAGTGTTATATGTTGGTAAACACAATGTAAATTTAAATAGGTGAAACCTATATTAATATAATATATTAATATATTATATTTAATATTAAAGCAATACATACCCAATATTGACCAAATGTTCATCCCTAATGTAAGGCATGTATTCTGACAACACACAGGGTTAAATTAGACCTAAAGTCTTGTTTAAATTAATGCATAACTCTACTAGCGTAATATGCAGCATTATTTCTCTGCACTCTTAGTCGGGGTCGTCCCTGGTCCAGCTACTGACCTGGCCGTCACTGAGGCTACTAAGAGTTATGTGGTCCTGAGCTGGAAGCCACCTGTCCAGAGAGGACACGAGGGCGTCATGTATTACGTGGAGAAGGTGAGGGAGAATGTAAAGCATTTGATTTTTCTTCTTTTTTTGATGAATTGAATGCATTTGAGACTAATACAGTACATCTTTTGTCAGTGTTTGGTGGGTACAGATGCATGGCAGAGGGTAAACACCGGGATTCCAGTCAAGTCTCCTCGCTTTGCCCTGTTTGACCTCGCTGAGGACAAATCCTACACTTTCCGTGTGCGCAGCTGTAACTCTGCTGGAGTTGGAGAGCCGTCAGAGGAAACTGGGGCGACTACTGTGGGAGACCGATTGGGTGAGTGTGATAACTAGACACACAAAAAAGAAGTAGGTTAGTGACACATGTCCTGGATTGCAGGATAGAGAGTGTGTTTCAATACTTTTGTGCCTCAGAACAGCCATGTTATACATTATCTAATCCTAAGGAAATCATATCAAGTCAGGAATGGGATAATGTGAGTTCAGTGGGAAAATACTGTTAAAATAGTCAGTATTGTTTTATTCAGGTGTTATTTATAAATCAGTATTTATGTGGGCACAGATTCCCCTATGAATAGACAGTTCAAAAGAACAGCATTTATTTGGAAAAACACTGTAAGCTATTAAATTTATCAATGAAGTGCATACAATCAGGGGGTTTTAATCTTTAGATTAAATGAATTTCCAAATATGCTTGAGGAAATCCAGTTTTAAATTATAAAAGACATCTACATACAATAGTTGTATAAAGACCCAATTTATACTGTGAAAAATACTGTTACAAACAGGTCTAAAATACTATTTGAAAAATATTTAGTTTTTGTTTAATTTATATTTATTTTCTATTACATGGAACCGCAAGGGTACTGAGAGTGAGTGGTTGTAAATAAATGGAGAAAAGCATAATATAAAAATAATCTAATATAATTAATTAAATAAAAATAGTATTGAATAACTGAGATTGAGAACTGCCCATCAGCACAAAAGGAATATAGATGAATTTAAATTAGTTTAAAGTAATCCAGTAATTATAAAATCATCCAAAATTTAATTAAAATAAATAAACAAAAGTCATTTTAAAACAAACAAACATCAAATAAATACAAATTGAAGTGAATAATGCTAATTTGTATACAACAAATATGTAAAATAATTAGGAAATAAATTAATAAAAGTATAAATCTGAATACAAAAATATTTTTTAATATTACAATTTTTGTTTTATTTTTGATAATACATTTTGCAAAGAAACAGTGAAAGCTGATCGAATGTGAACCTTCAATGCAATGAAAGTCACTTTGGATAAGAGCATCAGCATAAATGTAAAATTCTGAAAAGATAAAAATGACATGCCTCGAATGTAAACGAACACTTTTCTCTTTTGTTTTCAGACCTGCCTTCTGCCCCAGGCCCGGTCATTCCCATCCGAAACACTGACTCTTCTGTGGTGGTGTGCTGGGGAGCATCTAAAGAGGTGAAGGATCTGGTGGGCTACTATATTGAGGTCACTGTGGATGGCAGCGGTGTGTGGGCTCCCTGCAACAACAAGCCAGTCAAAGGCACGAGGTATGCCAAATGTGAAATTTTAATAAAACGAGGTTTTTCTAATGAATTATAATAATGCATCTTTTATAGATATATTTGTACAAGCTTTTGTTTACTGTAAACAACGTATCTTCCCTTCTGCAGGTTTGTTTGCCATGGGCTGAACGCTACGGATAAATGCACGTTTCGGGTGAAGGCAGTGAATGCTGCAGGATACAGTGGAAGCAGCGCCGAATCTGAGGCCTGCCTTGTTAAAGCAAGTATTGGTGAGTATTTTTGTTTTCAGCAGGAAATATGAAAACTTGAATACTATAAAATTGCATGACTTATTAAATTAAATTATTCAAGGACATTTTCACAGAATGTGCTATTATATTTTTTACTCTAAAAAAGTCTTACTTCCTTTAGTTTGGTTGGAATAAAAACCGATTTCCTTTTTTTAAAAGTAATTTTTAAGGTTAATATTATTAGCCTCTTTAAAGTTGTTTTGTTTCGTTTTGTTTTGTTCATTGGCTACAGAACAAACCATTGTTGCCCAATGACTTGCCTAATTAACCTAACTTGCCTAACTAGCTTAGTTAAGCCTTTAAATTGCACTTAAAGCTGAATACTAGTATCTTGTAAAGTATTATGTACTTTCATCATGGCAAAGACAAAGGAAATTAGTTATTTAGAAATTGGTTATTATATATATATTTTTTTATAAATTGTTGATTTTTTTCTCTCTCTGTTAAACACCATTTGGGATAGTAGTGCTTTAATTGTATGTGTAATTTAATCTGTGAGGCACAATGAATTATCTATACTTCATCTTTGGTCAATTTCAAATTGAACTGAAATTGTATATTTAATGCATTTAAGTTAGACACCTCTTTGCCAGTTTCAATATTATTATCTATACAGTGAAACTGTACTTCTGTATAATGGATGACAGTGTGGTGTAACAGAATTTGTTAAAAATTTTACTTCAGCTTACTGTATATTACAGGCTATCAACTGGTCACCGACATCAAACAGTGAGCTTGACCAGTAAAGTTAATCATAATTATTCATTGCATCTACTTTATTAAAGTCTTACAATAAAAGTGTTTTTGGCACTTTACTGAATGACTTGGATTTTTTAAACTTGGGTTATTGCACTGTGAAAATAGCAATAAGCTTTATTTATTTATTGCAGCACCACACACCATCTTCAGGGTGCGTTTTGATGGTTTCACACACTGTTGACTAGGATTTTTTAAATATCAGATTAAAAAATGACTTCTTGATCCCGTTATACTGAACAACCTATAACAGTTCATGTTCGGGACAACAACCCAATGGTAATTAATAATTAATTAATTACATGCATACATACAATACTTACTTAATTACTTTTATACTTATTACTTGTTTCCCACTGGACTGTTGTCCCAAACATGAACTGTTATTGGTTGTTCAGTGTAACGGGATCAGGAAGTCATTTTATAATCCAATATTTTAAAAAATCATCGTCAACAGTGTGTGAAATCATCAAAATGCACACTGAAGATGGTGTGTGGTGCAGAAATAAATAAATAAAGCTGATTGCTTTTAAATAATTGATAATTTTACAGTGCACTAACCCAAGTTAAAAAAACAAGTCATTCAGTGAAGTGCCAAAGACATTTTTATTGTCAGACTTTAATAAAGTAGATGTTGTGAATAATTGTGATTAACTTTGCTGGCCAAGCTCACTGTTTGATGTCAGTGAGCAGTTGATAGCCTGTAATATACAGTAAGTTGAAGTAAAAGTTTAATCACTGAAGTTCATCTTTTTGTTATTCAGCAAAACACAAATTATGTTACACCACACTGTCATCTGTTACACTGAAGCACAGTTTCATACATACATACTTATATATATACATACTTGACCTCTTGAAATTAACACAGCTCACACTAAATTAAAAGTACTCTGCAAAAGGTATACATTAACATTATTCTGAAACCTATACCTAATAAATCCAGAGGATTCCCACGAGGTCTCCATTACCATTACAGTGAATTACAGTTTTGAAAATTATTATTTTGACATTTGTTTGGTTATTTGAAGACTAAGTGCATTTAATGTTTTCTCTTTAACATAAAATCACTTTAATAGATGTTCATTGGGTCATTTAAAAAAAAGAAAAAAGACTTTTTGACCTGTTTTTAATTTATTCATTTGTTTATTAAAATTAGTTCGAAATCAAAAAAGGAAAAAAAAGTCAAGCAACGAAATTTAAAGAGACTTTACATGAATGTTTCATGATTTAATATGCATTCATAATGTATATCTCATTTTACCTCTAGTGTAAAAAGAAACATTTCACATCCGTGATTTATTCCTTCTCGTATCTGTGCCAGCACTAAGCACCATATTGTCCTAGACCAGTACAAAAGCATCCTCCACATTCACTCTATAACAGCCTCTCACTAAGCCTTCAGTGTCATCCTGAAGTCATCCTTATATATAATAGCAGTGCTACTGCTTTGCATACCAGCAAGCTAAAACCACAAAACTAAACCTGCATGCTGCATGAACATCCTATTAAATGCATGCCCTGCCCTGCTATCAGCACTCCATTAATTCCCTCAGAAACACACAGTCATTACCTGAGTGTATCCTGCATGACACAAACATCCAGGCACAAAGATGAAAGAGACAATAGGGGTATCTCGTTATTCTTTCCCAGAATGCAAAACACACGTAGACTGAAAATCAGATGGCGTGCCTCTGTGTGTTGTCATGCAGGTGTGTGTGTGTGTGTTTTGTGAATAACTGCAGGGTGTGTGATGTAAAGCCGTGCATGAGCAGGGTGGGTGGTAAAGCAAGTTGAGCGAAGGTCATCCTGCGTCCTGACCACAAGTAAGTGTAGTTTAGACTTTGACACATCTGTGTGTATCATGTGTAATGGACAGGTGGGTGAAATCTTTATCATAATTCTCCCTGAATAAACTCTAACGAAAATTATTATATGCAATTTAATTTTTTCATATATTATTTTCATAATATTTAAAGGTATTGTCCATTAAAACATATTATTAAATTTATCATATTCATTCATTCATTCATTTTCCTTCGGCTTAGTCCCTTTATTCATCAGGGGTCACCACAGTGGAATGAACCACCAACTTACACAGCATATGTTTTACACAGCGGATGCCCTTCCAGCTGCAACCCAGTACTGGGAAACATCCCTACAGACTCACACACATAAACTATGGCCAATTTAGTTTATTCAATTCACCTGTAGTGCATGTCTTTGGATTGTGGGGGAAACCGGAGCACCCGGAGGAAACCCATTTTCTCACCCCAACAGAAATTATATGAATTTATTTTCCTCTATGGAACTTAAAGGAAGCAGATGTTTCCATTTAGTTAAAATGATGATGGAGCTTTCAGTGTAACGTGAAAATTATCAAATTTGTACTGTTGCATTAATGATAATTAAAATGGGCACATTATAATTAATTTAAATTATTTTTTAGAAAGCAATTATTATCATGAAACTTTCATTTCATTAGCTTGGTTATGTTTTTCTTATTAAGATATGATTTTCAATTAAGAATACTGAGAAAGGGCTTAATTAAAAAAACACGTTTAAAATGCTGTAATAATGTTATTTTATTAATGATAATTCTAATTGGTTGTTTAATTCATATTCGAGACAGGATATGATGTATAACACAATCTGTATTATAAACAACAGTTGCATGCTTTTGTAATAAGAAAGCACACAGGACCCAAACTTCATACACAACCGATATTGTCCTCTTTCATGATATTAAAATGCACACAATAGATCCTGTGCATCATCATGATAAGAAAATACATTGTTGAAGGAATTCGTTGTTGGGGTAACAGATAAATAACAGCCGATGTGTGAATGTGCTGTTGGGCTAAACTAAGTCTTATCGTTTAACAGCTGTCCCAAGCTCTCCCACCGGTGTGACCCTGCTGGAGAGGCTCCGGGATTACATGGTGATTGGCTGGCAAGCTCCTGCCAGGACCGGTGGAGCAGATATCAGAGGTTACTATCTAGACTACAGAACAGTGAAAGATGGCGTCACAAGCAAGTGGCATGAACTGAACCTGAAAGCAGTCACTGGCTCATCCTACAAGGTACCTATAGATCATGATATCACAGTACTGGGTTTATGGCCATTTTTGGATTTTGTTTATTATTATCAAATAAAAAAGCTATTTAAAAAGAACGTGTCTTTTTGTAGTTAACATTTTGAATGCTGAAGACTGAAAACCAACAATGATGGTGTGATGAATAACTGTGTGCCTGTTTCTCTGCTGTTGTCTCATTGATTTAGGTGACTGATCTGAAGGAAAACAAATTCTACCAGTTCCAGGTGCGTGCATTCAATCAGGCTGGTATTGGTGAAGCCTCCATACCCACTGCCCCATTGGAGTGCAAGGAATGGACCGTTGCTGTTCCAGGTAAAGCAGTCAGCAGTGGGACTTTATTGTGTTAATCAGACTGTCAAGTAGAGAAAGCTTTTTTAAGTTTGTTTACACTTTTATTTTGGCTCCAACGCCCCCCCCATTGTCCACAAAAATATTCAAAGGCCCCAGGAAGTTTACAGTTATTCATGCAATCCATTCTGAAGTTGAAGAACTCCTCTTTCAAAGTGCTCTAAACTTGCTATGTCAAAGGCGTTTTTTTGTAACCAATTATTTTGAAGGGTATAATTGATGGACACTTTTATTTTTAAGAGTTTGGGACACAAATGGTGTGATGCAAGATGTCAAGTGTGTTCTAAGGAACATGTTTTTTTTGTCCCCTACACCGTTCATTTCTTCAGTGCTCTCACAGTGGAGGGTAAACACTTTGAAGAGATTAGAGCATAGGGATGAGACCTTCAAAATAAAAAGGTCAGAAAGGTTTGACAAAAAATAAAAAAATCTACCATTTACTGACAGTATATGGAGCCCTTCATAGAGTCTTAGGAATATACTGTTTTAAGACAAAGAACTGGCTTTTGTTTCTTAGAAACAACATTTCTAACATTTCTTTGAGCTGGCATTCATTTTTAATGTTGGCTTTGTTTTTTTTCTTTATTCTTTTGTTATTGAAAAAAGTACAGAAAGAACACATGGTTTACTATGTGGGTACTTTACAAAATTCACTTACATTCTCTACCCAATAAATATTTTAGAGCTTGGATAACTACAAAAGTAGATATGCATTCTGAAGGTATAAAATGACCCTGGGGTGCATAAGCGTGGACATTTTATTAAGGATTTTTCCATGTTTAAAACTCTTGCTTTTAAAATGAAACTATCTCATGCATTCAGGTTTTTCAATGCAAGTGGGGTATTACTTATTTAAGAAGGTTGATAATTAAATTTACTTCAATGTTTTAGTTTAACTGTTTTTTGTTTTCATAATCATCTTGAGGGGGATTCAGGGAAATTGGTAAATGACAGTATGTGTTGGGATGCAAGAATCAGTTGTTTTGTCACAGTCAAGTCAAGTCAAGTTTATTTATATAGCGCTTTTCACAATGTAAATTGTGTCAAAGCAGCATAGTTCTAGTAAAGTCCAGATTTCAGAGTTGAAGTTCAGTTTAGTTTAGTTCAGTGGGGTTTAAATTTCACTGCTGAAAGTTCAAACACTGTAGAGCAAATCCACCGAAGCACAGCTCCACAAGTCCCGATCCGAGCAAGCCAGTGGCGACAGTGGCGAGGAAAAAAAAATTCACCAATTGGGGAAGTGAAGGAAAAAAAAAACCTCAAGAGAAACTAGGCTCTGTTAGGCACGACCATTTTTCATCTGGCCAAACTTCCTGTTCAGAGCTGCAGTCTAGGCGCTGGAGGCTGAAGAAGCTGGACGTCCATCGTGGAGAAGCTGCAGGTGTGAGTAGGGCACCAGAAGGCGGTCAGGTTGGCCCACAGGATCAATGTGGGGACTCGTTTATCACAGTGGTCATTCAGGAATCAGTCTCATGCACTCCATTTCTCCATGACGACTACAGCATCAGCTCGGGATACGACCTGGTCCAGGATTATGGATACCTTGGGATCATCTCTTCACAGGTCTTGGATCGCATCAATGGCGCTGCATAGTCTCTAGGGACCTCGGAATGAGTATCCCCAGGTGGAAATAGAGAATAAAGAAAATAATTAGGGTAGCTGCTGTTCATAGTGTATTTAAACGAGATGCAAAAATGGAGTGTTATAGATGAAAATAGCAGTTAAATAAACAAACATAGAATCAAACATGTAAAGCATATGAGAGTTTCTAACACAATGTCTGGTGTATTGAGGAGTGTGTCTTACAGGTGATGTCGAGCCAGCTCACCTGGGTGGAGCACATTCATACATCATACCGTTATGCGATGCATTGAGTGTATGCTTTACTAAAAAGATAGGTCTTTAATCTAGTTTTGAACTGAGAGAGTGTGTCTGAGCCTCAGACATTATCAGGAAGGCTATTCCAGAGTTTAGGAGCCATAAATGAGAAGGCTCGACCACCTTTACTCGACTTTGCTATTCTAGGTTCTACCAGAAGCCCTGAGTTTTGAGATCTTAAAGAGCGGGTTGGATTGTAGCGAGACAGAAAGTTGGTTAGATAAACAGGAGCTAGATTATTTAAAGCTTTATAGGTAATATTTTATAATCAATACGGAACTTAACAGGCAGCCAGTGTAAAGAGGATAAAATTGGGGTGATATGATCATATTTTCTAGACCTGGTAAGAACTCTGGCAGCTGCATTTTGTACTAGCTGAAGTTTATTAATAGAGGATGCTGGGCAACCAGCGAACAGAGCATTACAGTAATCCAGCCTAAAAGTCATGAAAGCATGAACTAGCTTTTCTGCATCTGAGATGGATAGCATACTTCGTAACTTTCTCTGCGATATTTCTCAGATGAAAGAAGGCGGTTTTTGTGACATGGGAGATATGATTAGAAAGTTAAATTGCTGTCTAGTATAACAGCCAGATCTTTTACAGTAGAGCTAAAGCTAACTTTGTGTCCCTCTAATTGCAGGTCGAGTTGTGAGATCTGCTGTGTACAGGATTTAGGCCCAATAAGTAATAATTCTGTTTTGTCTGAATTTAAGAGAAGGAAATTGTTGGTCATCCAGTCTTTAACATCTTTAATACATTCAGTTAGCTTAGTCAGTTCAGACGTCTCATCAGGTTTTGTTGAAATATATAATTGAGTATCATCTGCATAGCAGTGAAAGCTGATCCCGTGTCTTCTTATAATGTCTCCCAGGGGTAGCATGTATATTGTGAACAGCAAAGGGCCTAAAACTGATCCTTGAGGCACCCCATACTGTACTGGCCTGACCTGTGAAAGCTGTCCATTTATATTCACAAACTGGTAACGGTCAGTTAAGTGTGACTTAAACCATTGTAGAGCCTGTCCCTGGACACCTGTAGAATTTAAGCGATCTATGAGGATATTGTGGTCGATGGTGTCAAATTCAGCACTGAGATCAAGTAAAACTAATAACGAGATGCACCCTTGGTCAGCAGCTAAATCAGAGTAAATCATTGGTTATTTTCACTAATGCAGCCAGTGTGTCATAGTCAACACCATGTATGTTACAACTTCTTCCACAATGGGTTCCGTCTCATTTGTGACTTTAACCAATAGGAACACAGAAGCTGCTCTGTACAAAGCTTTGAAATATGGTGAAACAAAAGTAAGACAATAGTCTTTGTGCTGATAAGTGGATTTATGCAATTGAGGAAAGCTGTGTGGAGCTTTTAGATGGCAATACAAACCACAGTGTTTTGATAGCCGTTGTTTATTCCGTAAGTCAGTCGCTAATTCTGTCTCATTGATAACATCATGCATGTCATTAAAGATGGCAACCAATAACTGGTAGGAAATCAACATGTGCTCTGTCATCTTCCTAGTTCATGACATTACATTAATTCAAATTTGGATAATAAGGTTTGGTGACTTCTTTTCATTCATTTTACTTTTCAACAATGCCAGGTCCTCCTCATGGCCTCCGTGTCCAGGAGGTGCGCAAAGACTCCATGGTTGTTTTGTGGGAACCTCCTACATTCAATGGCCGCAGTCCTGTGACAGGATATTATGTGGACTTCAAGGAAGAGAATGGCAGATGGAGATGCGTCCAAGAGAGATCCACAAAACATACTTATATGAAGGTAATAAATAAGATTTTCTTAAAGTCACTGTTGTTTTGTCTTATAGTCAGGGCTCCAAACTACAGGCCTCGGTATACTTCAAATTAAGTTCTTTTTTGTTCTTCATTTGAGGACAAAAAGAAGTTCGAAAAATTATGGTATACTGTTTTCAAACACTATAACACCCCCGCACTGCAGTATGCAGGGTTGTAAATGTGTCATGCTGCTTATGTGTATTCCCTAAACACAACAACGATGGCAGCAGTGAGAGGAGTGAACAGTTTCATAAACATCAGCCTGTCGCACACCAGATAAGAAGCTGAGAAGCACTACTGGAGCACGCTACTTCTTTAAATTTTTTCTATTTACTGCAGACAGACACCGAATGGCACTGCCAGTGTACAAATCTCATAGAAAATAGTGTTTAGAACTTACCACAACACATTGGTACTTCTCGTCCACTGTGTGATCCCCTCTGAGTCTTTAAAAATCTCTCCGTGGAAGCAATCATACATGTGCGGATACATCTGTACCAGTTCTGCTACTCCACTCTCCAGTGTGTTAATGTTGCTAACTTGGTGGTGGTGTTGTCCTGTCTAACCATGAATCAATTTACGAATCAATTGCATGTCCAAGAAGGTGTCACAGACCAATGGTAGCTCAAAGGTGTTTAGGAGCCAAAATGAAGTCCCCCAAAAAGTTAGCTTTAGTGAGCTGTTTTGAACTGCCAAAATAAACTCAAAGCAAATTTCATTTTATCTGGATTTGATCATAATGATGTCATTTTAGTTGGTTCTTTATATATTGTAAGTATATCAGGGCCTTAACATTTGATACCGGATTTGGTATCATACCTAAAATGCCTTATTTGGTGGTGCTGTATACGCAATATTAACAAATGAAGTTTTCTCTCTTAGAAATGCACCATAGATTGAGTTGAGAGTAGCAGGAGCATAAGTTAGGATACAGATGTAAGTTAATTTTAATTTACAAAAACAGTACCACCTGTAACAATTGTAACAGCCTCATCCTAATTACAATTGTAGATCATCATAAGTATAAGCACAAGTATAACAACTTCTCTACAGTAGTAAACAAAGTTTCAGCTGTTTTTTTCTCATCAATGTTGTGGAGAAGGACAACACAGTTTCATTTGACTTCAAATATGTTTTCTTTGTGGTTGTATCAGAGAGCTCTGTATCAAACTCGATCAACAGATGTTTAGTGTTCATGGTGCAACAAAATTTATTTGTTCTTGTTTGTGCAGAGTTGGTAAATGGTCCGTGGCACACAGTTCAAACAAGTAGTGTTTTTGTTCTGCTTTTGGTGTGCTCAGCTATTTTTCTCATATCTAATGTAATTGCTTATCAGTTGGCAAATCGATGGTGGCACCAGAGTGACCTTTAACAAAATGTAGTCAAACTGACTGGAAAAAAAGATCAAAGCTTTTTTTTTCCAGGTGAACAATGCAACCATTTACTCACAGTCTGGAGCACTGCATAGAGAGTTATGCTTTTAATTTTTGAAGAAACCATTGTTTCTTAGAAACAACATTTCTTAGATCTGGCATTTATTTTTAATGACTTTGTTATTTTTCTTTATTCTTTTGTTATTTAAAAGAACAGAAAGAGCAAAACATCAGAGGGTGTTTCACTCATTAGTTTTCTCTGTGTGATAAAGGTATCAGGTCTCCAAGAGGGCATCTCCTACAGGCTGCGCATCCATGCTAAGAATCTGGCAGGTGTAGGTGTACCCTCAAAGGCAACTGATGCAATTTTGGCTGAGACCCGTCCTGGTGAGGTTCTTTCAAGGACATGAATGCAGCTGTGTTTTAGAGGACAACATCTGTCTCTCACAGGCTGCACTGCTCATTTCACCATCTATGTTGGGTTTTCCTCAGGAACCAATGAGATTGTGGTGGATGTGGATGATGACGGTGTGATTTCTCTGATCTTTGAGTGCTCTGATCTTAAAGAGAGCTCTCAGTTTGTGTGGTCTAAGAACTACGAGGCCTTCACTGACAACTCCAGACTCACCATTCAGACTGCTGGGGGCAAGTAAGTCCAGTTGGGAACTGTCTAATATAGTAATGCATATGAGTTTTATGAATGCTCATCATCCACTGAGATTGGCTTTAATGTTTTCTCTTTGGCCACACAAATTAACATACATATAAACTGTAATAAATGTAATGACAAAAAGACAACAAATATTTTGATGTTGCTTTTTATTTTAATACGTTTATCAGGTTTCAATGATGTTTTTTATGTTATACAAAATTTAACTTAATATTTTTAGTCAGTTTGATTGATGTAAGTTGAGATGACTAGAAAAGTTCATTTGATTCAACTAACAAAGTTAAATCAGCAAGAATTTCACATTATAACATTTATACATATGCGTATTGAATATGAACATTTCATTTTGGTACCATGTTTTCCTGGAAATAAGCCACACCTGTCACACTGTCAAAATTGCACTGCTGAGGAGAAAAAACACTGTAATCTTTAAGAAAAAAAACATTCATTTTAAATGTCAAGCAAAAAAAAAAAAGATTATATAAAGCTAACTGAAACCTGCTTTTTGCATGTTTTGCTTGATGTTAATAACATATAATCACTTTGGAATATAAGTTGCAGCTATATATGTTTCAGATGATAAAAAAGTGTCATGTTCAGGGAAATAAATTATTACATTACATTGCGTGGCATTACAAGGGTTAACTAGATGTGCATGTCATTTGTGATGTATACCTGTTGAACCTTTTAATTTCCATGCAGGTCCAGAGCCATATTTAATGACCCATCATTGGATGACTTGGGCATTTACTCTTGTGTGGTGACCAACACTGATGGTGTCTCTGCCAGCTACACGCTCACTGAGGAAGGTGAGTCACTCACTTTCCTTTAATCTGCGGTTGAGGCCAGTGATATTCAATCCCAGGACATTTCTCAGAGTGACCTTCTTAAGAAGGGAACACAAGGAGATCATTCCTTCACTTTCCATTTAAATTTTCCATAAGCGATAAACAAATGATTCCACTCTTCAGTAATATTCTTCTCTTAGAGTCAAGTAAGATGACATAAGCTTATCCATTATATGTTTACTTTTTGTAGGACTGAAGCGCTTGTTGGACATCAGCCACGATCACCAGTTCCCCAGTAAGTGCTCTACCTAGTAGTACACCAACTTTAGACTATTAAAGGGACAGTTCACCTCAAAAATGAAAATTTACTCACTAATTACTCAAGTGGTTGTAAACCTTTGGTTTCTTTTTTCTGCTGAGCACAAAACAAAGATATTTTGAAGAAAGCTGAAAACTGGGAACATTGATACCCATTGACCATAGTAGGAAAACAAATTCTATGGAAGTCAATTGGTTACAGGTTTCCAGCTTTTTTCAAAATAACTTATTTTGTGTTGGTGATGTAAATGTTATATGGATAATGATTTAAAAGTAAATGATGATAGAATTTTCAGTTTTTGGTGAACTATCCTTTTAAGGCAAGACACTGATGTTCATTACCATACTTCCCCAGTTGGTTACATGAATAATTGCAAATCTTTTTGTATTACAAGTACTCTAAAATGATTTTTAAATATGCAAATGAGGCATTATATAATTAAATAAGTGCTAATTTCTAGCACAAAAGTCTGAATGCTAGATACCTCAGGTTCATAATTCTTTTTTTTTTTTTTTTTTTCATTTTAGTCAACGTTTTTTTGAATCAGTTTATTATTCAGAAATTACATGTGTTCATGTGTTGATGAATAAATGTTGGATAAAACAGGGCAAATTATTTATATTTATTTAGATATCTTTCTCTAACAAAAAATAGAACTAAAATTTGGTAAGTGCCGCTGAAGTGAAAATGTATGGCTCCGTGAAGAAGAGGAAACTTATTTATAGAAAAACAGCCTATAAAAATATGTAATATAATTGAAATCTAAAGACACATATTGATGAAGTGCAACAAAAGAAACATTTCAAAGTATAGTTTGGATGTTTTCTTCAATTTAGGTTAAAAAGCCTAGAATCTCAATATTGTCAGGTGCACAAAACAGGTTTTGTGTCCTACGCATATGGTTAACTGTGAGCAATTTTCTGCAGTAATTCCCTTCAAAAGTGAAATGGCCATTGAGCTGCAGGAGAAGGGCCGTGTGCGTTTCTGGGCTGAAGTGGCCAAGTTCACTTCTAACCTCCAAGTGGAATATGTCTTCAATGACAATGTCATCCATGAAGAAAAGGTACAATATATTGAACATTTACCTTGAAGGAATCCAACATACTTTATTTATCACACAAACCTGACCAACATATGTGATCATGTTTTGTTGTTTCTGTTTGTCAAACTCTTCAGAAGTACACAATGAACTTTAACAAGAGCACTGGCATCATTGAGATGTTCATGGATTCACTGGAGGTTACAGATGAAGGAACCTTCACATTCAACCTTGTTGATGGCAAAGCAACTGGTCGTACCAGCTTAGTGCTCATTGGAGAAGGTAAAGTCACATTTTTATTGAATTTATTTCCTTTACTTTAGCTATAGTTTATGGAGGCTTGTTTCTACCAAAGAATTAAAAAGAAAAGGACAAGTACAGAATTTTGTTTAAATAAAAAAAATCTGACTTTCTTTCTCACAATTGCAAATTTTCTTGGAATTCAGATTTGTTTTCTTATTATATTGATTGTGTGTTTCACAATTTCTGCATTCATTTTTCTCAATTCTGAATTCTGGGGAATTTGTTTTGAATTGCAATATTTGAACTCAGAATTTTGAGAAAGAATCAGATTTGCAAGAAAGCTTATATATAAAATTTTATATTAATTATATAAATTAATGTCTTTATATGTGATTTTTTTTCTGCAATTATGTTTTTTTTTTTTTTTAAATATATAAAACTGTCCCAATTTCTTTTTTTATTTCTTTATTCCAAGGTGGAAACCTGCTTTTCTAACAGTTTTCCTACAGCTTAATTGTAAAAAAATAAAAAAAATAAAAAAAAATATATATATTTTTTTTTAATGAAAAACAGAAATAGAATCTTTTTTCTGCAATCTTAAAATCAGTTCTACCCATTCAACAATGGCCTAATCTCTCTATTACAACCACCATGCAGAGCTTTGTATGGGTTTGTCCTTTAGAGGGCAGAAGAGCACCATAAATAGCTCCAAATCCAAATGAACCACACAGGTGGGCTGTCAGGAAATGTGTTGTGTTCAAGCTCTAGGGACTGCTTGTGAATGGCCTTTAAACAGTGTTCAGCTCTCAAAAATAACCAGCATTCTGTATGCTTTAATCAGTTTCTTCCATTTTTACAGAGTTTGCTGAGCTTCAGAAGAAATCTGAGTTTGAGAGAGCAGAGTGGGTCAGAAGGCAAGGTATGCCGTTTTTACAATTTTGTTGTGTGTTCAGTCACATTTTGGTCTTAAAATATTCTTCCATGCCCAGGTCCTCATTTCGTTGAGTATCTCAGTTTTGAGGTCACGCCAGAGTGTGATGTGCACCTGAAATGCAAGGTAATCAAACAATGAAACCATCTTCCAGCACTCAAAAAAATATTTTTGCCTCTTGTTCAAACTACATATTTGAAATGAGTTGAAACAACACCGTTTTTTTTGGGACAACTTTTTTATGTTCAATCCACTTAAGCTAACTTATTTGTGTTGGGACAACATGAAAGAATTGTGTGGAACCCTTCATTTTTTACAGTGAATGCTTCAGGATGATGTTTTCCAAAAAAATTAAAATTCCATACTTTTCCTGCTACAGGTTGGGAACATCAAACCTGGCACAGAGATCGCCTGGTTTAAGGATGGAATTGAGATTGAAGAGGATGATGAGGATGCTAAGAAGATCGGAAAATCTGATGAAGTCTTGATCTTTGACATTGGCAAGGTCAGACTGGATTGGAGCAATGATGGCATTGTTTCTGAGATCCATATTCTTGTTATAATAAATGCACTTTTTCTAGATGTGGTATTTACATATATATGGTATGCTAAAGGCTTTGCTATGCTAAAAGCCACTTTCCTCTCTGACACACGGACTCATAAATGATGAGATTTAATCGCATGTACAGAAACTGAACAATTACATAGGAGATTTAAATTAATTTTATGATATGCAAACATTCGATGATACTTTTTTGATAAATGCTTTCAAGTCAACATGAAATTGTCAATATTTGTTTCAAACATATCTTGGTCTTATTATGCTTAATTCTTAATTCTGCTAAATATTTGTGCATTTTTAGTAAAGAAAAATGGCCTTCTTAAGCATGTATATAAATTTAACGACATACTCTGTCTCTGAAATGATTTTATTTTTGAACAAACATAATCTAGTACGGAAAATATATGAACTACTTTATGTACACTCTTAAAAGTAAAAATAATCCAAATTTGAGCCATGAAAGAACCAATTTGGGTTCCAAAAATGAAAAAAAATTAAAGAAAAACATTTTTGTTCGTTTGAAGAACTTTTTTTTTGAATCTAAAGAACATTTTTCCACTATAAAGATCCTTTTGTGGAATGAAAAGGTTCTTTGAATGGTAAAGGTTCTTATTTTTAAGAGTGTAATAGAACTTTTCCAAAATCTTGCCAGTAGTTAGTCCAGTAATATAATGGCGGTTACAAAGAAAGAGATAAAATATAAAAAAATAAATGTGATGCATCCTATACATTGAACAGAATAGGCATAACTAATTGCTTTATATATTACACTGATCAACATTTATGCCCATATATCATAAATATATGGTTGTTCCGTGTGTGAACCTTGGTTTATAAGGAATACAGTTCCTGAAATCAATCAGATTCAGATGGCAGTTTGTAAAGGAGCTCAAATGATCATATTATGTGCTGGTCTGACCTCCATTTTGTAATATTAATAGGTTATGAATATTGAAAGCCATCTTAGTTTGACTGAATTCAAGTACCAATAAGGTGCTGGTCCAGATGGACTGAGAGAGAGGGGTGGATTTAGTGCATGCTGCAGATGAGGGGCAAATCCCTTTCCACTCCAGTAGGGGGCGCTGGCATTAACAGCAATGTTTGTTTAATTCACAGCTTGTTATTAAGAGCGAAAAGGCAGAGCGGAAAAAGAAACCTGCAACTGAAGAAAGTCCAAGCAAGCCAAAAGTCTGGAGCTTTGATTCCTAAGTTGTTATCAGTGTAACTGTGTTGTTTTTTTTGTCTTTTTTTCTCGTACTCTGTTGGCCTGCAGCATCCTCCGCAGGAGAAAAGCCTGGCTTTTCGGTCTTTCCTGTTTTGTTTATTTAAATGTTGTTGAAAATTTTTTTCACTTCTGATTCGTATTGATAAAGCTAGTGTGTATTATCTGTGGATTACGTTTTCTTCAATTCCCAACAGATTTCAAAGAAAGATGCAGGAGTGTACGAGGTTAAGCTGAAGGACGAAAGAGGAAAGGACAAAACTTTGCTGAACCTGACAGATGCAGGTAGGAGCCACTTTGTCATCAAGGTTGATCAGAATTCTAAGTTTTTGGATTGGCTGTCTTTCAGCTCATGAGATGGAATTTGCATTGTTCTGGCCACATCCCACTGGATGTTAAATTGGAATTTGAATTGGAATGACAGGAAGTGGAATTTGCTGATTTGCAATTCAAAGAATTTCAGCGCAGACACACAACTGAATTTTATTAGTCTGGCACAGCAATACAGTGAACAAGGACGAATACATCAGCTGTTTTGTTTATTGTTTTGATTGAAAAAAAGACTTTTGAGATTATGCATGTATGTATGTATTTAAAAAAAAAAAGAAAAACTAAACATCACTATTTTTATATTAATAATCAATTGTATTATTTGTATTTTATTAACATAAATGAAAATTATTTTATAGCATGTTCATATTATTACATAATATTCATTCATTAATTTTCTTTTCGGCTTAGTCCCTTTACTAATCTGGGGTCGCCACAGCGGAATGAACCGTCAACTTATCCAGCATATGTTTTATGCAGCGGATGCCCTTCCAGCTGCAACCCATCACTGGGAAACATCCATACACACTCATTCACACACATACACTACGGACAATTTAGCTTACCCAATTCATCTGTACCACATGTTTTTGGACTTGTGGGGGAAACCGGAGCACCCGGAGCAAACCCACGCGAACACGGGGAGAACATGCAAACTCCACATAGAAATGCCAACTGACCCAGCCGGGGGCTGAACCAGAGACCTTCTTGCTGTGAGGCGATTGTGCTACCCACTGCGCCACCGTGCTGCCCCATTACATAATATAACATTTCATAATATTTAATATATTGTTTATTCATTTAATATACCTTTTATGAATTTAGTAATTTAATCTTCATATTGAAAAGCTATATGTACTATTTTTTTGTATGTGTATTATTTTGCTAATATTTTACTAAACTCTATCTTTAAAGCATTCTAATTTAGTTTGTCACCTATCAATAAATGTATGATTAAATATTTTTTAATTCAATTTAAAAGTGATTATGCTTTTTTTTAAATCTGTATAACAGGTTATCAAGCAGTGCTGAATGAAGTGTTCAGAGTTATAGGTGAGTGTCCTGCCATCAATTCTTCTCCACTCAGCGTTATTGAATATACAGCAACATGATGCTCCATTAGTAACGTGCTCACGAGCACTCGCATCGGATCAATGTCATGTAATTTTCATGCATTTATTTCTCTGTTCTTATAGCCAACTCTTCCACCGAGCTCAAGATTATGAGCACAGAGCACGGAATTATTCTCTACTCATTTGTTGTGCACTATCTTGAAGATCTCCGTGTCGGCTGGCTTCACAAGTAGGTTTTCTCTCCCCCTTCTCAATCTACCATAATTTGTGGGATGCTTTATTGTGGCTTCAGTGCCACATTAAACATACAAGAACAGAATTTCCTGCAAGAGCTAATCCAGTCTGAAGTCCTGTAAATTTGTTTGCTCACTGTACCATATCACCTCATGAAGCTGTGTCCAATGGCCTTGTGTGTTGTCTTTTTGTTTCTAACTGGTTCTAGAGAATCGAAGATCTCCCACTCAGACAGAGTCCAGTGTGGAGTCACCGGAGAACAGCTGTGGCTCAAAATTAACGAGCCCACCGAGAAGGATAAGGGCAAATATGCCATTGATATCTTCGACGGCAAAGGCAGCGTCAAGAGAGTTCTTGACCTATCAGGACAAGGTAAGAGCTCAGGTGTTCCAACACGGGTCCTTGCAGAACTGCTGTATTGATTAGAGGATGTAGGGAACTTTTTTTGTCAAGATTACTTTAAATTATTATTGATTCATTTTCATAGATTTATTTTTAATAAATAGAAGGGCAAAATCTTTAGCCCTCTTGTGAAATTTGTATTCTTTTTCAAATATATCCCAAGTGATGTTTATCAGAGCAAAGAAAATGTACAACATATTTCCTATTCTATTTTTCTTCTGGAGAAAGTTTTATTTTCTTTAGTTTGGTAGGAATTTAAATATATATATATATATAAAGTATTATTAGCCCCCTTAATATTTATTTATAATATTTCTGATTGGCTACAGAACACACCGCTTCTTTCCAATGACTTGCCCAATTAACCTAACTTGCATAGTTAATCTAATAATTACCTTAGTTACGCCTTACAATTGCACTTCAAGCTGAATGTTTGTATCTTGTAAAATAACTAGTGAAATATTATGTTCTGTCATCAAGACCAAACAAAATAAAGTAGTTGGGAAAAAAACAAATTTTCAATCACAACAAATACACAAATGCATAGCTGTGTGTGTCTGTGTCTATATTTATATATATATATATATATATATATATCACCTGCTGTGATTCTTGTGCGGTGCTATGAGTGTGATAATGTTAGTGTGTGACCTGAATGCCACACCGGTCTAATGGAAGAGCTCAGGAAACATAGCAGGAACAGAGAAAACAGTGAAAGACGAGAGAGGGCCAGGCCTGGGACATGTTATACTTAGTTTTGCTTTCAGTTTGATGGTAGTTATCCATGAGGGGCTGTTGCCGCCTGTTAGTTTTGTTTTGTTTGCTTTATTAAATTGTTTGAATGTTCGTTGGTTTCTCATCTCCTTCTTCCCTTAAACAGTGAGTTTTGTACTTTGTTACATTGGTGCCGAAGCCTGGGAAGACGAGAAACCGGTGAACATTCAAACACTTTAATCAACAAAATAAATACAAAACAAACAGGTGGTGACAGCCCCTCATGGATGACTGCTGCCTAAACAGAAACTGAAACTAAACATAACATGTGCCAGGTCTGGTCCTCTCGTCTTTTACAGTCGTCTCTCTTCCTTTTATGTTTCCAGAGCTACTCCATGAGCCATGAGACCAGTGTGGTCTTTTAGTTTTACATCTGCCATTAAATTTATATTTGAATGTTTTTCACTTGTTTTTTTTCTATTTGTGTAGTATGGGAGGAAGCATTTGAAGAATTCAAGAGGCTGAAGTAAGTTTGAACTAATGAAAACCATCAAATTCTATTAATGTGACAAGGTTTTTTTTTTTTTTACTTTCTACTTTTCCCTGGTCAAGACCTTCTTGCAAAAGCTGTCACAACAATACTAAAATAGACCACCCATGAGTGCGTCACAGTGGGCTTGCAATGAAGCATTTCCTGATATTGAAATGTGCAAGAAGAATGCATCACCTTAGCAGTCACCAATACTATTTAAAGACCCAAATAACAGTGTGTTTGTCTGTCTTTCCTTCCTCAGGGCGGCGGCCATAGCAGAGAGAAGTAAGTGATTGTCTTTGCTATTAATAGTGTGCTATCACAATGTAAACAGATTCACAAAGGCTTCAATCTGAAATTCAATCTGGTGTGCATCTTCCAAAAGCAACTATGGTCACAAATTCTGACATTACCAACAAATCTCAGTAGAACCTGCGACCATAGTTGGCACCTCTAAACATTTTTTTTCATTAAATTCCGTAATTAATTACGTATGCTTATATATTTTAAATATTTACTTTTAAGCGTTAAGCAAGTATTTTCTTCTTCATATTGAACTGTCTTAAAACTACTAATTATTAAATGGTTTGTGTATTTTTAGACCGGGCACGTGTTGTGGGTGGCCTGCCCGATGTTGTCACCATTCAAGAGGGCAAGGTATTATTATGTATCATATGTACGTCACATTTCTTAAAGGTGCAGTATGTGATTTCTAACAAATACTGTTGATATTTAAAATCCACACCCAAATAAACATATCTTTACCTAAAAGAAACACACCCCTATGATATTGCTCTGCCCCCACCCAAGTTCATGGATACGCTATCCAACACAGGCGATGACTAACGATTGACATGTAAAACAAACAATGACACTGAAAACTGTCCTGTTACTAGAGCTGATATTACAACAACAACAAATTTTGCTCACGTTTCAGCTTTCACACAATAGTAATTTAAGGCTAATTTATCCCCAATTCTTGTCCAGGACCATGGTCAGATCCCATGTTCAACTCAGACTATTTGGTCATGTGAGGCACTGACAGATCACATCTTAAATCTTCCAATCTGCTTGCAGACACCTTGATAATATTGAGCATGATTGATTTTGAACATTTTACATTGGAATGATTATTACTGGGGGCAAATTCCAAATAAAACTGAGCATCCCTATGCCCTACTCACTTCAAAGGGCTTGAAAGGGCCCTTGAAGTAGGCCTTTGGAGGGAACTGCAGTTGCATGTGATAATGAACTCATTTTAAATGAACTCTGTAAAAAGAGAGCAATGCAAAGCAATGTTATTTCCTCTTTATTCTTACCCAGAATGTTACCATGACAATGCTAAACAGCAACAAAATGAATATAATATTGCTGTTAATAACTGTTGCTTAAAAAATAAGTTTAATAATGAAGTGATGGGTTTCTTCATTGGACTTAACTTTATAACATATTCCTTGTCTTTTTTGAGCCCTACAGTGTTGTATCTGCTAATAAATGCATTTCTTACCTACGGAATTGTCAAACTTTGTGTGAAATACATGAGAGAAATGCACAATATTTCCAAGGTGTCCTTGCTGAGTCTGTTGCACAATGACGTACTAGACCAGGTCCAATATGTAGTGGACATTGTAATGCCCACTATGGTAACTGCTACTGTGTTGGTTGGGATAAGTGTAGACTTTTATAACTGTGAGGGTTGGGGTAGGTGTAGATGTTAATAACACACAATGTAATGGGTAATTTAATAATTAATATAAATAATTCTCGTTTCTAACAACAACCGCTCACGCATGCACGTCCACTACATATTGGATCTGGTCCAGTACGTCATTGTGCTGCAGCAAGGACACACTCAATATTTCACAGCAAAATAAAACAACTTGATATACTGTTTATACAGTCATGTTCAATCATTAACTTAAATTCTCTGTCCATATCAAACTTTAAAATGAATCATGAGAACTTTCCAGCATGAGCCACATGACCATAAACAATAAACTTACTGCCTAAAGGTGACAATTCACTAGCAAATGTCTGGAACCCCTTTGTGAGCCCTTATTTTTCTCCTTCGATCTTTTCCTTGTTTTTTTGAGTGTTAATATTTCCAACAGTGTTTCTTAGAAATCACTCACTGCACCTTGAGTTTATCAGGAATGTGGTCTCACATTTTATTTCACCCCACCCTTTTTAGTCCCTCAACCTCACTGGCAATGTATGGGGTGATCCTGCTCCTGAGGTCAGCTGGATCAAAAATGAGAAACCGCTGGTGTGTGATGAGCACTACACACTGAAGTATGAGCACAGCAAGTTTGCCAGCATCACCATCGCTGCTGTCACCACAGTCGACTCGGGGAAATATGCCCTGCTGGTGAAGAACAAGTACGGCACAGAAGCGGCAGAGTTTACTGTCAGTGTCTACTTGCCAGAGGATGAAGCCGAGAAGAAGGAGTGAAGACACGCACAGAGGGAGAGAGGGGTTTAACAGATGACCGGTACACCTTCCAAAGAATTTTAATTCAAAGCATGCCTACCCACAGTGCAGTGTTGTATGGTATTACCTAATACACTGCCAATGTATTTGTGATTTTAAAAAGTAACTGCAGCTATTTGGATGAAAGATATGGGCAAGTTATGCCTGGTTTTATTTCTAGGCTTTTCACACTATCCTTAAAGAGTTAGCTCACCCCAAAATGTAAATTCTGTAATCATTTACTCACTGTAATTGCAAACCCATGAGACCTTTAAGGAATCTTTTATGATATCTGAAAGATTTCTGTTGTTCTATTGAAAGTCGTTTTATTTAAACTTCTGATGCTTTACAATGTTTTGTAATGTTATCTAAATGAGTGATAGACTTTAAGTGAAAAGACAGAAAGCTCTTGAATTTGATTAAAATATCTTCATTTGTGTTCTGAAGATGAATTAAGGTCTTATGTGTTTGGAAAAACTTGATGGTGAAAAGGATGTCAGAAATTACACTGACCCTTTATCCCCAAGCTTAATATATATATATATTTTTTTTTTTTTACTCTTGGTAAAGAGATGTTGATGTTGATAGGAGGATATCAACCTTTTAAAACTTCTCCAGAAGCAACAATCCCAGATTGTGGCAGCAAACGTATTGAGTTATAAACTGCTAACCTAGGCTGATGTATGAAGCTGAAAAAATTAAAATACTCAAGTGGATAACCTCAAATTGCAGTACCAGTATATGCAGTCTAAATTATGTATAAAACTAATGAAATATGGTAGTTTCTTAATTCTGAAACAATCCCTACAACAATTTTAAGTGTGAAAAGCCATTTAGCAACTGAAGATATGCATCTTGTTGCTTTATCATTATGTATTAAAAACACTTGGGTATAGCAATATTAATGTTTTGAATTAAAAAGCTTTGGTTGTTGCTTTATTCCTAAGCAAAACTGGAACATAAGTGCAAAAAATAACATGTATCGCAACCGTTGTCTTGATTTAATTAAACCTGATTGTTTACTTTCCAGTGTGAATATACTGTTTTGTGAGACAGTGTATCATATGATTAAAATGACCTAAAATTGTCTGACAGCAGAAATTTTAAGTTGGATAAAGGTTGCTATAGCCAATGTGATTTGGTAAATCCTTTCTCTGTAAAAATATATATCTGGATACTCTCATTTGTAGTTTTATGATTTATTTTTATATGTCTGCTGAATCTTGCTTAATGCATTTTACGTGTTTATATGTATAACGTTTGAACATAATACAGTAAGTAGCAAGACGGTGAAATCTGTGTAGGTCCTTCAGATAAGCAAATGCACAGCTATTGTGTTAAGACGCTTTTGTTGCTTTGTGGTCAAAGCTGATATACAGATCTTAATCATAAAACCAATAGTCGGTGCTATGCAATAAAATTAACCAGTTACAATGAGTAACGTGTGTATGACTTTAAACCTGCCAGACCTGTAATTGTAAGGACCTGCACCGTTTCCAATTTGTTTGGACTATTGCATCAAATCCATGCATCATATGAGAGCATGATAATGAAAATGAAAGCGCTTATCGACTGAGTAGTTACGGTGCAAACATAATCACAAACAACCTTTTATGAGGAAGTGGTTGAGGAGGTTTATCTGCTGATTTTTAGCCTGGGGAAATTCTGCTTTGGCCGGTCACGTGAGAGGCCTCTTTTTGAAGTGCCTGCCTGCGTCGCGTCACGTCATGGCCAACTGCCGCCGCCGCTGTGTGTGAGCCGCTGCCTGACCGGTTCGCGGTGGTTGTAACGTACAAGTGACCCTTCGAAAAAAAATTGCTCACTGTTATGATACACCAGAACACCAAGAGGGATCCAGCGGCCCCTAAGAGCTGTAAATACTCGCTGCTTGTTCAGAAATGAATGAATAACGTCGGCGCGGACAAGCAGACGGCGACAAAACGTCCAGTATCTCAACAACAGCAGCAACTGAAAGGTAAACATTACTTGTGACGTTTCCTAGTTAACCATTATAGGCTAATATACAACGTAAACATGTGTAATGTTTATTTTAAAACAAAAGCGCTTTGTACTTTGACAGCATATAGGTGCAAGTGTCATTTAGCCAGTCGGCTAGTCGAGCTAACCAGAGTGCTGATGCTGTGACAGGAACATTCCCTGCAACCGAGTATCACGTTAAAACCGAACATGACATGCCTTTAATTTGGTTATTTGTTCGTTTGGAGCTGGCTAATGCTACGTTTAGATACAAAACATCACTTGTATGCTGATGAGACGTTGTGTGGATGCAGAAGACTGCAATTTTACTGAACAACAGCATTATGTCATTGCACTGACCAACAGGAGTTTGGCACACAGAGAGCATTAGTGTGCGATTTTGGTCATTTTGGATTTTTTAATAAGAACAATTACCAAACTATTTTCCTGTGATAACTTGATAAATAAACAGTCAGGGCTGTTAAGCAATCGCAGGCTCATGTGGTATTAGTGAGCATTAGTGCTGATAAAGACAGCTGTACTCAAACTTGTCTGAACTTGTTTACAACTGGGAGAAGCAATTTTTGATTTTAAACGAGTATTGTCGAGCCATTAAATGCAAGTCACTGTTTTAACTTTTTTCTACTACAATATTGTGTTACACAATATAACTTTCTGTTATTTAATACATTGCTTCTGGCTATATCTTGTTATGACATTGTTGTTCTCCTATACTGTATTCCTGAATGACAAGTCATGTTATTTACTTCTCAATGTCAAAGAACTGAAAATGAAACCTCGAGCAACATTTAAGGGGACTGTACATTTGAGGAGCCGTAATATGGCGCCTATTTGGGCATTTCTAAATTGTATTGGGTTTCTTTGTTTGATTTTGTTTAATAGGAGAGAATGCTTGTGATTATTTTTGCTGAGTTGGTTGCCCTTTGTAACTGAACTTGAGCTGGATTGCATTTTTATGTTATGCAAGTGGACGACACAGCAAAGTACAGAAAAAATGCCAAGCAAATCAGGTGGTTAAACCATTTTGTAAATTCTCCATCGAATGGAATTCAGTGTACCATTTGAGTTAATTCTGCTAAGGTGGGATTTTGAAAGTCAGAATTGATTCAAATAGTTTTCAGTTTTAATAACTTTAAAAATTGTTTATAAACCTGCTACCTTTGTAGGGCCCTGTGAACTTTCTTTCTTTCTTTCCTTCTTTCTTACTTTCTTTCTTCCCGATATTCCTTTTTCCCCCAATTAACTTTTTTCAGTTTTCTTCCATTTTCTGCATTCCATTTGTCAAAACAAAGGCATGTCTAATAAGTGGAAATGAATTTAATATCAATTTAGTAAGATAAAAAAACAAGCAGACAAAAAATTTAAATAATCATTTTTGAAATAAGTTCTAGTTTTTTCTACAAATGAAATTTTATTTATGATAAATGTAAAATATGGAAGAACAATTGTGTAGTTATTATTGCTGTTACTTTTAGAAGTATATTCTACTGTACAATGGTAATAATATATTTGTCTCAATTTTGAACCAAAATTGTTTAGATGGATTGTTTTGAAGACACTTGAGTTTCTGTGTCTACATTATAAATAAGACATTAGTTTTTCTCACATAAAATGTTTAAATGCTAGTGAAGTGAAACTCATTTCATGATTTCTGAGCTCATGTGTTCATGATTTATTAATGTGTTCATATAGTGGGACAACAGATTCTGGAAAACACCACTTGCAATGCAGTATGTGTGGTACATGAAACCCCAACAACGTACATTTAAAATATGTTTAAAACTCTTTTTGTGGTTGAGGGATTTGATTCGGCATACAGTCCTGCTTTTGACTTATTTATTCAAAATTACCCGTTTGTTTATAATTTGTGTTGTAACTAATTCTGTTTTTGGTAACTGGATTCTAAATTTAATCACACAGTTGAAGTCAGAATTATTAACCCTCCTGTTAAAATTAAATTATTTGATATTTTTTTGGTTATGTTTAATGAAGAGAATACTTTTTCCAACACATTTCTAACTATAATAGTTTTAATAGCTAATTTCTAATAACTGATTTCTTTTATCTTTGCCATGATGACAGTACATAATATTTACTAGATATTTTTAAGATATAATTTTTCACCTTAAAGTGCAATTTACAAACTTAACTGTTAATTATGTTAACAAGTAAGGGTAAGGGTAAGTCGGCAAGTAAGGGTAATTAGGCAGGTCATTACAGTGGTTTGTTCTGTTGCTAATTGAAAAAAAAAATAGCTTCAGGAGTAATAATATAGTTAATAATAATGATAATATTGACCTTAAAATGGTAAATTAGAAACTGCTTTTATTCATTCATTCATTCATTCATTTTCTTTTCGGCTTAGTCCCTTTATTAATCTGGGGTCGCCACAGCGGGATGAACCGCCAACTTATCCAGCATATGTTTTACGCAGCGGATGCCCTTCCAGCTGCAACCCATCACTGGGAAACATTCATACACACTCATTCACACACATACACTACGGACAATTTTAGCTTACCCAATTCACCTATACCGCATGTCTTTGGACTTGTGGGGGAAACCGGAGCACCCGGAGGAAACACGGGGAGAACATGCAAACTCCACACAGAAATGCCAACTGACCCAGCCGAGGCTCGAACCAGCGACCTTCTTGCTGTGAGGCGAACGTGCTACCCACTGCGCCACCGCGTCGCCCTGCTTTTATTCCAGCCAAAATAAAACAAATACGACTTTAGAAAAAAAAAAAAAAAATCTGAAATACTGTGAACATTTTCTTGCTCCATTAAATATCACTTGAGAAAGATTTGAAAAAGAATACATATTTCACAGGAGGGCTAATAATTTTACCCTCACTGTAAGTCCCTTCCTTTGTGTGAGCAGCACAGAATAGTAATACCTTTGATATCCCCACCCAGTAGCCTTAGGTTCTTGCAGGTTTTTGTAAATCGCTTCATAATTACTAACAGAAGAGAAACTGTTAGTTACATATTTGTCTACAGGAAGTTATGACTATGCATTAAAGGACAACATCCTTTCCTACTTGGTCTTCTTGCATGGCAAATAACAGACATTTTGTTCTACACCTGATATTTTCATTATGAACAGAGGACTGATAACATGTACCTGATAAATACACGTGCCCTCTGTAATTAGAGGCGTTTCTAGAGAGAGCTCAGCCACACAGAGTAATTTGCTTCTACTCTGGGTTTTGTTTGTCACTGTTAAACAAAACAAATGAACTTACAAACCTTTGGACATCTTGGTTTAAGTGCTTTATTGTATTTTAAAACTTAAATTGTAAAATGGAAAAGCACAGTTCAGACTATGTAGGATGTAAGATATGTCTCTACCATATCAGTAAATCATCTATAGATACATTGTTTGTAAAGTGTGTGTGTGTGTGTGTGTGTAACTTGTATTTATTTTTATATATAAACACACACAAATGTAAAGTTCTTTTTTAAATTATTATTATTTGCCATACCTTTTAGTTTTTATGCAGTATTGCAAACCTTGTTTTGTTACATTCTGTGTTCAAGTCAGTTTGCAATAAAATCATTATTTATAGCTAATACTGCGTTTTAACTCCATTTCACACACTTGCAAACTAGCAATCAACACTCAGCTAATCATTCAAATGCATTGGTAATCTCCATGAGCCCTGTTTTCTAAACCGAAATGAAAAAGAGCTGTACAGATAACCTAGCACACAGGTATCTCTATTATTATAATAATAATAATAATAATAATACAATTATTTCTTATTTGTATTAAAATGATCCTTTAAATTATCCATCTATCCAAACTGTAATTTTGAAAAGAATAGGTTTACTCATAACAATATAAAAATCTATTTATTTTATTTAATGTAATGTTGAGTTTTATAATGTTGTTTAGTGAATTAAATGTTGCTCATTACATAAAATGAGATAACTTTTAATATCAGTGCAGTCCTAGGTAAGAACCATAACTTGTACTGTAAAAGGTAAATGTCGCTATTGAGTTATAGAAGATCTGCTGAGTTAAATCATTAACTAAAGTAACCTGAATTTTTATCAGAATCAGCTTGTAGGATGTTCTCCTCATGTGATTGCGCAGACGAGTGAAATACAACTACTGTTTTCCTCCAGCTCTCTTATCAGTGGTCAACCCCACCAGCCCCTCGCCGGAAACAAGTCTTATCTGTTACAGAACTGCTGACCCCCTACTCCTACCTCATTGGCTAGAGAAAGTAGGTTCTTGTTACGCATTGGTTGATTGGTCAGGAATACTCAAAGATTACACGATGTGACGACACTGAAATACAGCTTCTGTTATTCGAGTTTAGGCAGCGTCAGAAAGGTTACAATAGTTTACATTTATATCCAAGAAGGTCATAGAGACAGACATGGTAGGCGGGCCACCTGATATAGTGTTTAGAATGACACAGGTAAAGAGATTATTAGTAAGGAAGGTAAGACTTGAGGTAAATGGTGATGAAGAGACTCCATTCTAGAACAGAAGCAGAAACCACCGGCAGTGGCACTGAGGAGGACAACAGTGAAGAAGATGAGTCCTCATCCCTTAGGGCGTCATGGTCCTGGGTGAGTGAGAAATGCAAATGAGACGGATCATAATTATCTGGGTGTGTAGTAAAGACTCCAGTTAAGCTTTAGTTATCTGAGCTGCGATTATTTTCATTCATTAACAGCGTCACAGATGACTGCACATTGAGTGTGTTTTACATGTACAGTCTTATACTGATTATGCCTAATGATGTCATCATTTGTTAAGACATGTAAACACTGAAATGTGCTCTTTTATCATGTATGGCTCATAAATAGTTTACAGAAAAACAGACTGGCACGCCTATATTTTTATCCAATCTTGCATTGCAAAACATTTATATTTGTGGGAGGGGGAAAAGTATTTCTTTAAAAAAAAAAAAAGGCCATTTCACACCTCATATACAGATGCGGACAGTCACCTGATTATAGCATGTCACTACAACCAGACAAGCTCTGATTTAGCATCATCAGTCACCAAAACTGGGTCCGACAGACAACGACAGGAGTAATGCACTGGTCCCACAAAGCCCAAAGAAGTGTCTGTTGCCAGCAACCTGTGTGGTGTATTGGCCTTTAGAGTAAGTGAAGTTTTGATTTTCTGCAGGATAAATTAGTCTAGGATTTATGTTTGTTTTTTAGCATTGGAAAAATCTCCTCGCGTATAGAATATTTTATAAAAAGAGATTGCTGTTACATGATGCCCTGTGTGTCTTATGTGTTGAGGCAATTAAAACTTTTAAGCAACAAAAGTTAAAGAAAGTTAACTAACGTCCCATAGTAAATCTTATAGGGCGCGTTTTGATGACTGTGGACTGTGGATGTTCTGTTCCTCTGGTTAAGGTTGTTTTCTGAAAATCAAATATTTAGATATGTGGAGATTGCTGATACGAGTGCTGCAGTGATGACCCATGCTCACACTGTCCCCTATGAATTATGCTGCAAATAGGTTATGTGAGAGGGTGCCAGATGTTTTCTTTTGCAGACTAACACCACATAATTTCTTTTAATATTATTAAATCACATTGCACATGTTAAGTTCTCATATACCAACATTTCAAATTTTTTGGCCAATAAAGCTTTTTACTCTAAGTAATTTTATACTTTTTTTTTACTTTTTTTGTACTTCAGCAGGGATGCATATATCAAACAAATGCTTTTCTTCAAACATTACATTAATCTAAAATAAAATTAGTGAATGGCAGCACAGGGTTTTAATAACATACTTCATCATATTATTTTAAAATGTTTCTTAACACAAAATCACATATTAGAAAGATTTCTGAAAGATCCTGAAATATGAAGAAATGTCTCTTACGCCAAAGTAAAAATAAATGACTTATTTCAAACAAAAACGTTTTAAATTGTAATAGTATTGCACAATACTACTGTTTTGAATTGAACTTTAAAAACACGGCAAAATCAGGAAGTGCATGCACTCTTATGCTTTACTCAGCTTTTTGTAAATCCCTATTTTTCTCATTAAGGAAAGCTGCATATGCATAGAAGCCTGCTTTTTCTCTTGAGTGCTTTAGAGAAAGTAGTTCATGTAAATAATGGCTGTTATGCTAGAAAAAAATCAGGTTAGCCAAGGGTGCAAAGTCTGTTAAGACCTTTCAGGCTGCCCTTATGGTTTTGAGAGAAAGCTCCACTTAGTTATTTGTCTTTCCCTAGGCATTTGTACAAGCAGTGATAGTATTTAATCTTATGGTTTCCTTGATGTGATGTATAAAAATAGCTTTACTGTTTTCACATTGTTAGTCCTCATAATAACTAAAACGAGCCATGTTGTTAAATCAGAATTACTCATTGTCATTAGCATAATAATACATTCCAGAAATAGCATTTCTGTGAACTTCACTAACACAGTCTGCTGGGGATTAATTTAACGTGTCATCTCATACCCTAGGCATTAACCTTAAATTTAGACAGGGTGTTTTTTGAATAATTCACTATCATAAATAAACATGTCAGTCAGTTTTCTTACATTTATAGTCATTTGTAGGAGATCCTACTTTATACTCGTTAAACAGGTTCTGGAAGAATGGCAACAATTCAGCAGAAATGTACATTAGTATTTACGTTCGAAGTATGTCAGGAAGCATTTTTTTTTTTATCACATCTTGTGCACTCAGGACAGTTGTTTGTCATTTAATTTTATATTTTTTTTTCACCTTTTTGACCATGATGTTGAAGCACATTCAGACCACCACTTGTGAAACCGCATTAAGCCGTCTGAAGGTCTTCTGATAACGCTTTCATGAAGGCAGGCAGCCAAAAAGAACTGTAAACTAGTAAATGGGTGATCATAGCATATTCACCATGCAGAGATGCAGTACTGGAAAAGACGTATAGAAAAGAAGTTCTTGTTTGGCTTGCTTGTTTATATGGTTAATTTTGTTTTGCTTTCTCTTCCTCTTTTTAGTCAGACACCATGAATTACGTGGGGCAGTTGGCAGGTCAGGTGCTGGTGACCATGAAGGAGCTGTATAAGGGTATTAACCAGGCCACTCTCTCCGGCTGCATTGATGTAGTAGTGGTCCAGCAGAAAGACGGTACCTACCAGTGCTCTCCTTTCCATGTGCGCTTCGGCAAACTGGGTGTGCTGCGCTCCAAGGAAAAAGTGGTAAGTGCTTTCAAAGAAAACATCTTGTTAAATCGTGGGTGTCATTAAACAAGTCCAAGGAATCCATTGATTTTTCTCAAACAAATAAGTTTCTGAAAGCTTTTCAAAACATGAAGTAAAGAAAAATCCACATCCAAGTCACTGTCAATAGAATTGATCTGAGCTTTGGACACTATTTACTTTTCTGCTTTTCAGCCTGAAATCTATAACCGCATTAATCTCCATTGTCTTGGACTAAAATGCCTGGACGAAAGAGCAAACACAAGTATGATCAAAGAAGCTTAGCTCTAATCCACAAATGTCCTCATGACTCTTGTTTGCTTCAGATATGCCTTCATCTCTGCTTGTAGATGATGGTTCATTTGAAAGCACTACAGTGTGCATGCAGGCTTGTGTCTTTGTACCAGCTCTGTAAACATGCTTTTGTACTGGCATGTTCGTGACAGAAGATTCCAGCAGAGGGTATTGCATATAAACAGACCTAGATTTTTAAGCGTGAGCGCTGACAGAATAAATTGCTTCAATGGAACATCAAGAAGATCATTATTTATTGCCATGTCAACCTGGAAGATGTGTGTTTAATTATTTCCATTTAAACAGTGAAACGCAGGCAGTAATTGATGAGGAAATGGGCTGTAGATAGGATCAGTATGTGATTCCCTCCAGCTGTAAATGTCAAGATTTCTGGCTGTAAATAGCATCTCTTAAAGCATTCTGGTCATATTGACGCCATTCTGATGTTTTCAGTCATATATAGTACACAGACAGAATGTGTTACAGTGTTTAGCATAAAACATTTACCAGTGTGCATGAGCAACAGCAGTGAATGGGGGGATGGAACAGTTCTCACTATACAGGATGTGTGAAGAGGTTTAGAAAGAAGTGGTCGCTATGGCAACAGGTTTCTCTGACTAAAAAGAGATAGGAAATGGAGGCAGACGAGTGAGTTTTGTCAAGGTTGCCACTGTGATTGGGCGATAGTGATAGATTTGCTTCAACAGACCTTTTAGCTGGTTTTTTTAGTCCCAGTTTCTTGCTGGAGTCTCTGTCAGAAATTGTGGTGTAACACATTCAATGCAGATAGTAGACCGTTGACCTCGCTTGCCTACCGCCATTTATAAAATAAATCTAGGTTGTTAAGCTAAACAAATTACATTGCTGAAACAAAAACAGTCATTTAAGAGTCACAATAACATCCGGCCCTCTCATCTTGCTATGGCCTGAAATAAAATCCAGATATTGTTGTCCACGAGCGTGCATGTAAGAGAGCTCTCTGTTCGAGATTTACTCGGGTCATGATTTATACCAGCATTAAAATTCTGCCCCATTACTCAGCACGCATAAATCAGCCAGCAACCATGAATCTGAGGCTCAGAGGCCCCAGAATTGACAAAACAAGTAGGTTTGAGACAAGTTGAAAGAAAAACACAGCACACACAGGAATAAATCTGTATTTACTTGAAGGTCTAACTGAAGGATATTGTTTCTGTGGATGTCATCTGAGACTCAAACAGCTCGATATCAGGCTGGCATTGTGCTGGGCTGTGGTATCAGGTGTGTGATGTGATGTGATCCTCTTTGTGGGTCAGCTGGCTGCAGTGCTTTCAGAGTAGCACAAATTCACTAATTGTGTTTGGTGGCTAGATCCCCCTCCGTGTGTATTGTGTCTCTTGTGGGCAGATGATTAAAACTGCATAGGTGGACAGGAGAGTAAACCTGCCGTTTGTTCGAGTTTGGTTGTGCAGTGGTGGCAGGGTGAAAAGTCATGATGAGTTCAGAAGGGAATCGCAGGGTAAATGTCAGCGGTTATTGGCTTTTTAAGGTCATCCGACATGGTTATATTTTTTAATAAAAAATAAAATTAAACATCGCAAAGGTCAGTCATTTGATTTAGAATCAAGGTGTCAGATAATTATACAAGCACAGGTCTGAAGTTATTAAGTTGGAGTGTAACATTAAAAAGTTTGAGGTGCCTTTCACATTACGACTGTGTTTTAAAATAATCCTCTTCAACTCCTTCAGATTGACATAGAGATCAACGGGGAGCCTGTGGATCTCCACATGAAGCTGGGAGATAATGGAGAAGCTTTCTTTGTACAGGAAACTGAGGAGCAGAATGTAAGTGACTTCTATTCCACATTTGCTGCTGGTTCTGTCACTCACATTAATGACTACTGATCATCCTCAGTTTGCAATATGAAAATGTCATTATGTTGGAAACGTATTTGCATTGCAAAGGCTCTCATGCTTTAATAGTCTTTTTTTATTCCCCCTTTCTTTTTTTCTTTTTTTTGGTAGGAGATTGTACCAGCACATCTGGCCACCTCCCCCATTCCCACAGAGAGTCACTTATTTTGGATAGGAGGTGATCACAGGTCAAGTCAAAACCTGGACGATGACCCACTTGACCCAGAGGACCCTCCTGATCGACCGGTTGCCAGCACAGGGGGAGCCAAGAAGAAGAAGAAACGGAGGAAGAAGCATAAAGGTGACCCCCGGCGAGAGGAGTTCACGCCTCCTGCCGTCATCAGCTCTACCCCTTCCACAGATGAAATATTTGAGATGGACCTGAGTTCTGATGAAGACGCTGCTTCCAATACTAGGTAATCAATCCAACAGATGAATGCATGTTAAACATACTAAAGGAGTGGACAATGTTTTAGTGACTCAAGAAAAATCTGTCTTTCAGATCATCTTCAGTCAGTACAGTTAAAGGAAGTGAACCCAAATTACCAACAATTCGACATTCTTTGGACAGCTACCCTTACTCTGACGGAGACTGGTCTCCATCGGATAGGTTTGTTTATTCTTGTAATCTCATGCACGTGCTATAAAAAGTTTATAGGCTTTTCAGTGTACTTTCACTTTCCCTTATGCTAGTAGCTGTTTGTTCAAATTTGAGTTAACGGGAGTTGCTGTTTGTTGTTCTATTTTGAGCAGTCATGCCATGTCAGAGGCCTTTTCTCCCAAGAGTGACTCTGAACTGGTTGTTCGGCCCTCGGAGAGCCTTCTTAAAATGGAGTCACACATGCAATGGACATGGGGAGAGTTTCCAGAATCTACAAGGGTAAATTGCAATTTAGTTTTTCTTCGAATTCCTTCTGCAGTTTTGCCCCTCAAAATCAGAACAGAAAGTCTGTTCTGCAATTCTGTCTGGGCCTGGTATGTGAATATAGACGGCAAAAATATATCATGCTATGATTTTTGAATTAACAGGTCATGATTAAATTCCATCTCATCACCACTCTCAAAAATGTAATTTCAAGGTTTCTAAAAAAGAGAAGATAGAGCTGCCAAAGACCGTGACCATAACGCCTTCAGAAAACACTCACTTCAGAGTCATCCTCAGCTCAGAGGCCATGGAGACGGATGAAAGAGAACCTGCATCAGGCACTCCAAGTTGCACCATAGTCAAGCCTGAACCCCGCACTCCTGTGACCCCTAAAACTCCCACAGAGTCTGAGTTGGAGACGATGCCTAGTGAAGTGCTGACCTCCACTCCTTCAAACAGCCTCACCGCTGCTCCTGCTTCTCCAGCCGCTGCCTCTGCTGCCCCTTTGGGTGGGGACATTGGAGATGTTGGTCCCAAAACGGACTCTCCATCCAAGAAGAAAGGTGGGTCTGTTAGTCTCCACTTCCTTTGCCACTTTCTTTGAAATTTCACTATAATAAACGTGATTGATTTACTTAACAGTGGCTGTTATCTTTATTTGATAGCAGAAGTAGATAAAATTGATATAAAGTTGTTACTGTTTCATATTTTAACAGGCCAACATCAGCGTGTTCCAGAAATTAAAACATTGTGCACCTGAGTTAGTTTAATTTAGTGCTGTCAAGAAATTGCCAAAAGCTTGTTGTAGCGTTAGCTCTTCTATTATGTATCTTTAATGCCTAAAATGCTGAATGTATATTTATTTAGGTGTCCCAAAAAGAAGTCAGCACCAGGGCCCAGAGGACATCTACCTGGACGACCTGAATGTGCTGGAGCCTGATGTTGCTGCACGCTATTTTCCTAAGAGGTAGAAAAAGAGAATAAATCAACTGAACTATATTACTTTTAAGATTAGATTACAGCACTTGGAAAGCAGTTCATAAGTTTATCAGGAGTGTGTTGTGTTTGACTTGTGGCTGGTTTTGTGTATTTGCAGTGATTCAGATGCCGGTTCCAAGCACTGGATGGATTCTGGGATGCACTCTGGCTCTCAGTCGCCACAGTCTGTGGGCAGTGCCGCGGCCGACAGTGGCACCGAGTGCCTGTCTGACTCTGCCAGTGATCTCCCTGATGTCACCCTGTCTCTGTGTGGAGGATTGAGCGAGAATGGAGAGATTTCCAAAGGTATCTGAATCATTCTGGTGTGTATATTCATTGGTTGCTGTAGGCGTGGAAATGGGAAACTGTGGTTAGGATGTGGTTAATTCTGTTTATTTGAATACATTTCTGGATTTAACACGTGCTTTCAGATTGATTTAAGTGATTTAAATTTCTTTTTCTGTTTGTTTCTAGAAAAATTTATGGAGCATATCATCACATACAATGAATTCGCAGAAAATCCAGCCATCATAGACAATCAAAATTTAGTTGTTAAAATAGGAAACAGGTGGGTATGAAAATAAATAAAATGCGTGTGTATGTGTGTATGTATGTATGTATGTGTATGTGTATATATATATATATATATATATATATATATATATATATATATATATATAATTCTATAAAGTTTTTGACTTTTTTTTGTTGTTTGTTTTTTCAGGTATTACAATTGGACATTGGCTGCCCCTTTAATCTTAAGTTTGCAAGCATTTCAGAAAAATTTACCCAAGGTATTTTGTTCTCCCTAATAGGATATTTGACTTCTTATGATGTTTTTTTACAGTGCTGTGGTTTACTGTAGTAGGTCAAATAGCTTTGTCCATGATCTGTTCAGGCAACAGAGGAAGCTTGGGTGAAAGAGAGGATGCCAAAGAAATCAGGGCGCTGGTGGTTCTGGAGAAAGAGAGCAGACAGCACTATTAAACAGGTAATACCAGAGCATTTTGTGACCTTCAGTTGCGTTTAACACAGAGCTTTGTGTTTAAACATAAAGGCCCTGGCTGAGCTGTAATCAGTGACTAGGAACAAAACCTTTAAGCAGTTATTGGTCTTTTAATCCCACTGCATTCCAGCGCTTGTCTTTAAACTTCTGTGGGCAGATCTGATTACACAAGCATCAACATTCACGTAATTGCATGAACAAAATGATGAGGGCAAGTCTTTGTTGTAAAGAAGATGAAACGCGCTACCTCTGTAATTCGTCCCTCTGGAGCTTCTGCCGTCATTCAGACAAGGCATCAGACTTCTTCACTGCCCTCAACTGGCACTTCTGTAATTAGCACCACTCTGCGGTGTGGAATTTTACAGTCTAGAAATAGGCCAGGCAGCTCATCAGACTTTTTAGTATTAACCTGAAGGCATGTGAAGATGACAGGGTCATGTAGTCAGTCATAACACATTTCGAGAACAACAAAAGCAAATGATGACATGTTTACACTTTTTTTTTTTTTACATGTTTTTTTTTTTTTGGTGCAGTTTTTAGATCTGTGTCAATGTGCTCTGATCTGCTACTGTTGTTTTGTCTTGTTTTACAGTCAGAAAGCGCTGGAAAGCTGGAACCAAAGCAGTCCCAACTGGAGGAAGGGAGCACTTCTTTGTCCATGGAAAGTCATGCCCGCAAGTGAGTCAGAATCACTGATGGACAGGCATGTGCTGCGTCATTTCCTGCCTGTCACATTTCAAGTTTTCTTGAAAACTTGCAGATCATATTCCAAATGTATCTCTAAATGTATACAAAGGTTAAAGATGGCAGCATAAAACAATGCTGTGTTTGTAAAAGATAAAAGTATCAGTTTTACCCTTGACCTTCTCTCTGATCGCTGACTACAGTTTTACTCCCCTTAATGTGGAATAAGTTAATCGGAACAATCCAGCCTACTTTCTGTTTTATGTCCTTCATTGCTCTTGTGGTCTAAATTAGGAAACATGAATGTGGTTGCAAATTTAGTCCATTGATTCTCTGTTTGCTCTGAGCACAGAGTGGACACCAGGGACTCCTCCAGTGATGAGGAAGGGAAGGAGGTGAGCGCTGCCGCATCATCAATGGAGCGCAAGGTCCAATCTGAGCCCCACGTCCACACATCCACGCACTCTTACCGCAAATCCCTCCGCCTCTCCTCCAACCAGATTGTGAGTCTACGCTTTTGTTAGGAGACAAATACTTAGTTGTGTAAACACTGTGTTGTGTACATAAGCAACTCCAGCACTTGCTCCGTGCTTTTGACTGAAAGATGCAGACTTCTGCGCATCTGCTCTCTCTGTAAAAGTCAGTTGTTTAAAGCTGTCCCTCAAGCTTGGTCTGGTAAATTATGTAAAAGCAGTGTGACTCATTCTGCAAGGGTAGTGTGTGTGTCTTAGCATTGATTTGCACTAAACTGCCCCCTGTTGGCAGCTCCAGAAACTGTTGCGCAATAGAAAATTTTCTTGCATTAAATAAAGCTTATGCCATTTTACTACATTTATGAGTTTTATAATTATTGAATTCTGTCTGAATTTTCAGGACTCGGATAAATTTTATTTTATCTTTTGATTATTCAATAATTTTAGCAATCAAGTGTGTGAATTATAAATTACCTAATATTAATTATGCAAATTATACTTATATTATGGTTCCATCATTTGTTAATACATATAGCTAACATGAATGTTATGTGCTGTTCAAGTGACACATTGATAAGGTGGTGTTGAATTTACAGGCTAGTTTGAAACTGAAGGAAGGACCCAATGATGTGACGTTCAGCATCACAACACAATACCAGGGCACGTGCCGCTGTGAAGGCACCATCTACCTGTGGAACTGGGATGACAAAGTCATCATCTCTGACATCGATGGAACCATCACCAAGTATGTATTTCACAGACACACAGCACGTGTTTCCTTTAATGAAAAACATTTGCTGGCTTGTGTGCAGAATTCTCTTTTGTTCTTCTCTTTAATAGTTTACTGTAGTCTTGAAGAGGGGAAAAAGGCTGAGGTGTGCATAAACATTTCCATTAGTTACTGCAGAAGACTCACTCACTGCCAGGTTTTTTTTGTTTTGCTGCCAGAACCAAGAGGTTTATAGATCAAGCAGAGTCTGCTTCATCAAAACAAGCTCTCGGAGTTTGTGGCAAATAATGAACCACTAATAATCATCTGGCTTCCCAGCCCCCTCCACTAACGCTTCCAATGACGAAGGCAATGCGCCATTTATTGGTCATTGTCTCTTTGAGTTTTACTGGCTGTTTGATGGTTCGGGACCTGTAGAGCTGCACATCGATGGATTTGCTCTTCAGTGTTTGGACTCTCAGCAGTGAAAATTAAACCACACTGAACTGAACTGAACTTAAACTCTAAAAACTGAACGGACACCATTCCAATTCACTATAATCTTCTATGTGAAGCTGCTTTGACATAATCTACATTGTAAAAGCGCTATAGAAATAAAGATGAATTGAATTGAATAGTTCATAGCTCCAATATTAGTGTGATACCGGTCCGCTGTCTTTGCATTTTAATTACTGCAAAGCTGGCTGTAATATATCAATGCATCTATGCAAACCAATGCTCTCCGCCTCCAGACTCGTGCCCTCAGTGGATGGTGGGTGGCACACATCAAACGGGCAGATTGACTGCCGCTTATTATTTCTCTGACCCGTTTGCCTGACACATCTCTCTGAGGCTGTGAAGCAGGGCAGCTGACTGTGGGGTGCGCCCAGACCGGGGTTGGACTAGGAGGAGGATGTCACCATAATGAGCCAATTTAAATCTTGCTCTCTCATAATGCCACTCAGAAAGAGCCGGAGATAAAACGCTAAAGCCGGGAGAGGATCCTCATTAGTAAACGACACAGAGTTTTGCCCAAGCTGAGAAAAAAAAATCTCTCTCCTTCACAAGTCTATTAGTTCTAAGAATAAAAAGAATGTCAGAAGCTAAATTTAGGAACCCAGCTGAATGAGACTTGGACTTCCTTCTAAATAGAACAAATACGTGCTAGAGGATTTTGCTCCTTTCGTTTGCTAGTACATGCCATGTTCACCCTTGTGTTTATGTACTTTCAGATCAGATGTGTTCGGCCAGATTTTGCCGCAGTTTGGGAAGGACTGGACCCATCAGGGCATTGCTAAACTGTACCACTCGGTGGCTGAGTAAGTTTACATCTTCTCTATCTTCAACCTCATAAAAATGTGTTCCTTGGAGATGTTTTCTTCATTAAAAGGTTGATTATGGGTCTTGAAACATTGTATTGAAATGGGTGCTTTTGTTTTTAGGAATGGATATAAATTTCTGTACTGCTCGGCAAGGGCAATTGGCATGGCAGATATGACACGAGGGTATCTGCAGTGGGTAAATGATGGAGGTATTATCCTGCCACGTGGACCACTCATGCTCTCTCCCAGCAGCCTCTTCTCTGCATTTCACAGGTATTATACTAAACTGATAGTGTTTAAGGGATAACTCGATATTTTTTAAAAAAACTAATTATAATATTGTTTTTTACTGTGGAACTTGAAAGAAGATACAATCGAGTGTTGTTTGATTCCACACAATGGTTACTAAAACAATGGTTCCTTCAATTCTTTAAAATAGCTTCATTTGGACTCTGCATAAGAAATTAGTCATACAGATTTGCACATGAAGTTGTGTAAGCAATGAAAGAATTTTTTTTACCGATATCAATCGGTTGATTTTTATTTACTCTAAATGTTTTCTTTGTGTCAAAGGGAGGTGATTGAGAAGAAGCCAGAAATCTTTAAAATCGAATGCCTTACTGATATCAAGAACCTTTTCCTGCCCAACAAACATCCTTTTTATGCGGCATTTGGGAACCGAACAAATGTAAGTTGAACTTCAGTTAACTTTCTTTTCAGCGCACAATGACCTCAGCAACACTGTCAAAGGTCAGCTTGAAGATTCATGTCTGAAGCTCAGAACATTAGAAGCGCTGTCCCCTCAGGCTACTCGCTCAGTCTTGAACTGCATAAACAGCTGCTCCGGACCGGCCTGCTGAACTTTCCCAGCTGAATAAATTATAATGTTTAGGTGGAGTAAGACACTGAATGTTTATACAGGCACAAATGCATCCATTTGATCATAAAAACGGTTCTGGTGTCAGGAACTAGCATAGAAGGTTATTTTTGTTTGTGGACTTGGTGGAAAGAACAGCAGAGGTTGTCCTGAGTTGTCCTGATCTTGTGAATGTCTCTTTTAGGACGTCTTTGCCTATAAGGAGGTTGGAGTGCCAGTTTGCAGAATCTTTACGGTTAACCCCAAAGGAGAGCTCATACAGGAGCAAACCAAGGGCAACAAGTCCTCGTAAGTGTGCACATTGATCTGCAGGGTTACATGAAAGTAACTCTGAAGTCAACTTCAGCTGTCAGAGATTATGCAAATCAAATGTAGAGAGCTCATTCTTGAACTTTGTTCAAGGTCGGCTTGAGAGCTGAAGGATGCCTTTGTTTTTGATTGGCTGTTTCATGCTCTGTCTCTCTCTGTTTGTTTGTAGGTACAGCAGATTGAGTGAGCTGGTGGATCACGTCTTTCCTTTGCTGAGTAAAGAGCAAAGTTCTGCTTTCAGTTTCCCGGAATTCAGTACCTTCTGTTTCTGGCGTCAGCCAATCCCTGAGATCAGTCCAGAGGACCTGCTTTTATAGACCGTCCTGAAGGCCCATCTATTACACACTCACGATCATCTCTGCCTTCAGAAGCACTTAGCCGGTACCTTTCAGCATCTCACATCTATAGTTAAAGACAGACAAAAAATGTTTTCCCCCATTCCACCTGGGAAACAACTACACAAAACACCTGTAAGAACCAGTGTGAGAGAAAACTCCAAAACACACCCCGGTGTCACATTAATGGGATGCACGTAGAACTTCCACAAATTAAACACCTGGTGCTGCTCTTTAACAAGATTTCTAATCTGTATCATTTTGATTAGCTGCTATGATTTAGGCTGCTTCAGCTCTGAAGGAATTTCTTGCTAATGGGCTAATGTTTACAGTATTAGTAAGACAGCCAGTGGCCTCTTGGCCAGCGGAAAGAGTACACAGCTGTTTGTCTGAGTGTGCGTGTGAGGTTAAACGTGGCATAAAGATACGTTTATAATCTAAATTAATTAACGATTTTCTTTACAACCACTAATTTCCAATTGTAGAGCATAGCCTATTTATATACAAAGGTATTGGTTAGAATTAACTAATTAACATGCACTGCCTCTAAGATGTGGTGACTGTATGATAGTTTGAATATGCATTGCCAGATGGTGCGAAATGAGCTCTGAATCTCGGAGATACTGGAAAGTATGCACAGAATGAGCCGTGCCACGCGAGGACACACAGCTCATCATTTACAGTTCAACAGATTTAGCTCATACAGTCGACTAGATTCACATGAAAAGTACACAGAGGAGTTCATTGTAATTGGGCTTTTCGTTATTTCCAACTGTTGACATTTTCATCGTCTGGTTGCTGCAGAACGCCTTAGCGATCGCACTTTTTCAGCTGGAGCCAAGAGAAGAGAAATATCAGATTGTCTTGCACTCAACTCATGACGGAAATGCAATAACGTTCAAAGCTTTTCAGCAGGCTTTTGTGCACAGTGCGAGGATTTAAGTGCTTTTAGATCCTTCATGTAAACCTCAGCAAGAGGTCTGTATTAACTTAATATATTTGCTTTCAAAATGAAGGCATGTTGTATGTCGAGCTTGACTGAGGCCTGTGGGAGAGAAGCGGTAACAAATGCTCTTGAACATTTTGTTGTTTGTTTGTTTTTCCACTTACCAGGCCTTTGCATGCTTCGTTTGGATTATAAAGGTGACCGTTTATGTTTTGGCGCTTTCTTTTTCAGGTAGACAATCCGAAGGGTCGTCACTTTGTACATTTTCAATATTAGTGAGCGATCTTGAGCAGCAGAAACTAATAATTATTTGAAAATATTGAAGCTGATGTGCAAGTGAATGATGAGAGTGATCTGATATTTCCACTTGATCGTGGTTGACTGAAGGAATACGCCCTTTTATCGTCTAGTTTGTCATTAAGATTTCGGCTTGTACCTTTAGGCTTTGGTAGCGTTAGGATAAGTTTTAGGGCACTGTGTGCTGGATGCTTAAATAGATGTACAGAATAAGAGCACAAAAAATAAATATTTCTTTAAGTGAAATCATTAGGGAATATTGGGGCATTTCATTGTTCAGTTGTGATTGTGATTTTGTATATGTGTGTTGCACTTCTTGTCTGCAGTTATGATGTTTGGAAGTGAAATCTGTTAATTGTTAACAAAGGAATCCCATTCTTTCTATGAAAGCAATACCTCTTGTGTGGGATGAACACACTCATCTTGTATGAAACTAACAATGGTAAAAAGACACAAAAAAAATGTTATCAAAAAAGCTACTTCTTTCTTTTGTTGAAACTGCTGTTGTAAGTGCTGAATGTGTTTTGTCATTCTTCTTGATCTTCGATGCCTTTTGTTTTACTTGCTTTTATTTCTAGTTGTGTGTACTTGAGTGAGATGGTGCGTGTTTTGGGTTTGCTCTATAGGTTTGCATTGAGTTTGACCAGCTTAAATACCTTTAAATGGATAATTGTATTATAAATTTACAAAAACTATGGTTTGGATGATGTTTATGAATCTATTAAAGATGTATTTAATACAGCTGTGTGGACTCTTTATAGCACATGTGCTAATATAATATGTTGCGATGAATGGATCTTTAATTGTTTTGCTTTAGGAAAAAAGTCTTCAGGGCGTTTTATCGTGCAGCTTTAATACTTGGCACAACAGTCTAGTTTGTAGGGGAAAATTTTGTTTTTATTGGTTTTTCTTTTCCAAGCCCAAAGTGCATTTTAAAATGCACTGAAGTAATTTTACAGTGGATTACAGCTGTGCTTATTTTTGGTCATCTTTCGCATAATCCCCCAAATATGATATACACAAGCCCTAAAAATCATGGTATTTATTTTTTTTATACATAAACAAATTGAATTCAAAACAACTGAACTGAAAAGTATGCATTTGTTAATTTAATGTTGAAAAAAAAAAAAATATATATATATATATATATATATAAACCTGCTTTTATAGATATTTTATAAAAACACAAATTTTAAAAACTATATAGATTGGAGCAAATATATGATTACCACTACATTCCACCTGTAAAATTCTGATAAATAACCAAACCAATCTCCGTTGCATAGTCACAAGTCTTGAAAAGGTAGTTTACCAAAAAATGAAAACATAGTCCTTATTTATTTACCCTAGTATTGTTCTGAAGCCTTATACCCTTTTATTCTTTGTGAGCAGAACAAAAAAAAAAAGTCTGCTCACATTTTTCCATGTAATAACACATTAAGGCCCAATCCCAATTCTATTTTTGTACCCCTACCCCTTCCCTACCTCTTCCCCTTGGCCCTTGAAACAGTGTTTAAATTTACCCCTAAGAAATGGGACAGCACTACAACACCAGCACATGTCATCATATGTCGTCACAAGCTCTTACTTCACATGAGATCGAGGATGGAAACTGTTGTAGTTATTCCAGTTGCATTTTTTATTTTTTATATTTATCTTTAGTAAATTACCGAAGGTAACGATATCATGTTGTCATAATGATATAATGTGGCAATAAGCTCGTAACTGTACTGTGCATTTACACCGTGGCCATATTCATCTATGCAAAAGAAATCAACATTAACGTTATACCAGACACTGCAAAAAGGTCATTGCCAGCCACTAGACTTTTCTGACATGGTATTTGAGTGACACATGTAAAAGTATGCTGTGGGACTACTATACAGGAGTTATAATTATGGATTATAGATAGCGAAATGTTTCATTTTTATTTTTATCGTTTTATTTTTAAAAAGCATGATCTGTGTCATGAACGCCATTATGAATATAGTAAAACATATGCTTGTTGTAAAAATTCTTACTAATGCCAAAAAAAAAACAATAATTTGTGCATCTCCTGACTCGCGTGTGCAGCCATGTTGCCATTGTAGCTAGTGCATTTGGGGACATTTTCGTACCCCTTGGTTTCGAGTGTAGTCCTGAAAATCTGTGTTTCAAGGGCTATCTGGCCCTACGCCTTCAAGCTAAACAGAATTGGGACACCCATACCCCTTCACATTAACATGCAAATTGAGGGGTAGGGGTAAGGGCTAAAGAGTAGAATTGGGATTGAGCCTAAAACAACACCAGGATACAGAAGGCTATTTTCATACCTGTATAAAAAATAAGGTATTTGTGACCATTTTATCTCACAATACATTTTTTTTATAATACACAATTCTGGCTTTATAACTTGCAGCTGTTATAAATATAGAGATGTAGACTTGCAGTTTCACTCTGAGTTTCTTAGAATTACAAATTTATATCTTGCGATTGGGATTTTATAACAGTAAGTGTTGCAAGTAAAAAAAGGTCAAAATTGTGAGCTAAAAATAGCAAATAACTTATTTTCTATTCTCTTTTCTTCATCTATGTTGAGCTGCTTTGACACAATCTACATTGTAAAAAGCACTATATAAATAAAGAAGATTTGAATTGAATTCACTGACAGAAACAAGCTTCTATACAGGAGTGAATAAACAATGACTTGATATCATTTTTGGTGACTTATCCCTTTAACGTGTTATTCTGCAAATGTTTGTAATTTCAGTTGGAATCCAGAGTCTGAAATTTCACTGAACAGCAGAAATTTCCCTTTGCATAATTCATAACCTCATCAAACGTTGTGCAGGAAGTTCAGTAAAATGGCCACTCTACACGTGAGGCAGCATGGTGAATGGTTAGACTTGCATTAAAAGTCACGTTGGTCACCCTTTCCGCAGTGACAGGGTTATCTTTTAGCTTGAGGCGAGTAGAGGAATATAGCGCTGAAGGTGGAGAGGATCTCTCTCGATTCAGAGACCGCCAGCTTCCCAGCAGTGCGGACCAAGGCCACGGTGTCACCTCTGCGGAGCGGGAGGATGAGGCTGAAAGATGCTGACCCTCCACACACACACTGATGTTGGGTCAATCGCCGGTGTCCACTCAAGTAACCCGCCGTGTCCAACTTCTGCACGCTGCGATTGGACACTGAGAGCACAGCTTCTGTATGCTCACCCCGCGGGGCGGATAAAACAGCCGTCACCAGATAACGGCCGTCAGCGGGCACCGTGAAGATCCCTGCCGGAGGGGAAGAGCCACATGAGTGCGGTTTATCTCTTAGACTGGCTTTAGAAAATGGAGACTTTCGCACTTACCTGTCTGAGGGTTATAGTGTCCTCCATCATTGACTAGCACTCTGTCAAAGCCAATGATGCCGAAGTCCCCTGAGAAAGTCTGGCGTGTGAGACCAGCAGAGAAAGAAAAGGGGTCCGTCACCGAGTTCTGCTGTGACACTGTTGTGGAGGGGAGACTTTTGTGAATATTGCGTTTATAGAGTTTTCTAATCTTGACAAGCACATTTTATAAACTGGGTCCAAAATAAATTTGCCACACCTATTCCCAAAATGGGAATTTTAAATGAAAACATTCTTGCAGTGGTCATGAAACTGCAATTTGCCATGTTTTTATGTAACAGCTTACTGCTATTTTCCAAACGGCAAAGCAAAATAAAAAAGCTGTCTTGAGAACATAACAACAGTGTGATTTTGTATCTTATTTTTTTTTCATTTTTGAGTCCCCACGCTGGCGTTGCTCGAAAAAAATCCATGATGAACTTTCCATTTAGGCAAAGTTGTTAGAAGACACCCACGTTAGGACCGGTTTTCTTGATGGCATGTATTTGATGCACATCACTTCTCTCAGTAAAGGTTCCACAGTTCCACTTTAATGTGTTATTTTGCACCCACTAATAAATTTACCAGGCAATAACAAGAAAATTACACTTGGCAACAATTACAATTTGCACTTGGCAAGTGTTAAATGACAAACTATGCCTGACATATTTTAAAATCCCTTTTGGCCTTTGAGTGGTATAATATAATTCAATTTTTTTTAATGTGTTTTATGGATTTTATTGTATTAATATAATATGTAGTAGTAACTTGTTACCTGGAGCTGCAATGGGTCTTTGATAAGCAGGACTCCATGGGACATGGACAGCTGCAATGAGAATTAACAGTTATGTTAGGAATCTTATTGTGTAATCTTAGTTTACACATAAATCCATAAATGACAAAAATGTAAATACAAACATCAAAAAGTATTGTATTTCGATGTATTTTTACACTTCCACTGACAAGGTTATCACCAGGTCTAATGCTGGTAAAAACCTCTATCAGATGTATTAATTTGACAGATTTTGCCCTTTAAATGACATTGTTTCATATAATGCTTAAATCATTTGGCCTGCAGTGCTCAGAAAAAAAAACAACACTGGAAAAAAATGATTGAAGCCAAACCCTAGTAAAACGTGCCAAAACATTTAAAATGTTACTTTTCCAAAAAGTAGTTAAACCCTTTCAAAGGCTTGCCAGTAAAATATTAGTGAAATTTCTCCCATGAAACTCTATGCACGCGCAGGCTGATAGGTCACCTAATCTGCTCCAGCGTCATTAACTACATGGTGCAGGAGATTGGTTGCTGTCACCTCGCAGCCAATGAGCTTGCTCCTCATCAGTTTAAATGCTCCGCGTCATTTTACGCTGTTACGCTGCAGCGCATTTTCGGAGACCCTCCTCCACCCCAGCTCCACCTGTGTTTATATCTGCTACGGGGGTTACGTGTATATTATGTTTGTAGCAGCAGCGTGTTATATTCTCAGACGGCATGTCTGTGTACATACTTGCATGTCTCAGTACTTGCTCTGCCATAATAATCAAAGCAGCATAGCAGATCTATACCGCCAAGACCAAATACATCAACATTTCCATATACATATTCATTACCATACTAAATCCCAAGAGTGTTCATGACAGAAATAAGAAAAATTATTTATCTTTTTATGTTTTAGCTTAAATGCCACTGGCATGAAATATTGCATTTTAATGTGTTTGAATGGGGACAATTTTGTCTTATGCCCATAATGCCGAGTTCAGACTGCCCGATTTTAGCCCCGATTTTGTGCAACAAATGCCGAAATCACAGGCAAAATGGTGCTTATTCACATGAGTAACAATCACACAGTGTGAACTATCAAAGACGCATCTGAGAGAATATTTGCCATGCTAAATATCTGGTCCTGTCTGCGATTCAAAAGCATGCCATGTAAATGTGTTCTGATTGAAAATAACATAGGCGATTACTTACTGCCAATGAGAGAGCAGCATTCAGGCCAGCGGGAAGTTGGGGGAGGAGATACGAAGGTATAGACCACAATATCAACAAGCATGGCTTCAGTTGACAAAAGGACTTCTTTTCAGTCTATTTAGACCCAAGAAATGGAGGAACAACTAGTGGAAATTTGACAGGACGACCCGTGTCTGTTTGAGCAATACCACAACCAGGTCGAAAAAGAAAAAAGTTGGACAGAAATTGCTAATTCCCTTCAAAAGCCAGATGAGCAAAATGAGTACATTTTCTACCCCACTAAAGGCTTCTTTCTCATGATGTAGTTAATAACAAAAGATATACTGATGTGGAAAAGATGTGACCTCGCGTTTCCATGTTACTTCTCGTGTGTTGTGAGACGTAGTTTGCGAACTGAGGCAAAGTTGTTTGCGATTCTTCCTATTGTAAAGTCATGCATTGTGAAACGCCCTGTCGCCGATCCATCTTGCAGTGTGAACACAGCAGCGACGGAATGCTCCCCCAGTGTGAAAACGTCTGTGACGCGACTACTTTGAAAATCGTGCAGTTCAGACTCGGCATAACGATACAAAGGCTTAACAATCCATCCGAAATATGCCAACACTGAAAATCAAGCAAAAATATACCTGCTGGGGGAGGTTGTTTGGTATCATATGCGACTGGGTTGACAGGAGGATAACCTATGAAAGAAAATAAAGACCCTTTTCACATTTCAAGCATGAGCCTTTAAATTATTTTCCATTGTGTCCTGCTTTATACCTGGAGCTCCTGCAAATCCGGTCACAGGTGTTTTGGTGTCCTCTGAGCTCTGATCCCGTCTGACCGTGACCCTGCGCACATACCCAGGTGGGCCGGCCTGCCCAGTGACCACCACAGGCTTGTGGATGACTGGTTGCTGGGGTTGTATGGGGTACATGGGACGTCTGGGGTTACTGGGTGGCTGAGGGAAGTAGGGCTGGTGTAGGATGTGTGGCTGCTGGTGCACATGGGGATGGCCGGTGGGTGCTGGCACTGTTCTGTGGGGTATGATCAATGGTATGTGGATATGAGGAGCATATGGCCTCATGGGTTTTGTTGGAGCTCTAGTGTCAGGCACAGACACTGGTCTCTCTTGCCGAACAGGCAGTCCTGTGAGAGAAAATAAGATGGAGATTTGTTTAACATAATATACCCAAATGGACAGATGACACTATTAAATACAGCAGCTCAGTGACATCTTTACAAATGTTTGGGGTCAGCTTTGATGTTTATAGGGTGTAATTCTCACCCAGTTTGCATTTATTACATTAAACGCTAACTAAAACAGTACGACTGTCAAATATTACAATGTATGAATACATTTATTGTAGTAATGGCAAAGTTGAATATTCAGCATCATTACTGCAGTCTTCATTGTCACATGAGTCTCCGCATATCAGTTTAATATTCATTTAATTAATATATTAATTGCTGCTCGAAAAAAAAAAAAAAGATCAATTCTGAATAAATCGCTGCTTATTGTTTTGTGCAAACCTCTTTTCATTGATTTTAGAATGTAAAGTTGTCAAGAATGTCAGCATTTGTTTCACATAAAATATTTTGTAACTGTGGTTTTAAATAATTGTTAACCCTAAAAATGAAACATTTTGTCCACCATCATGTTGTTCTAAAGTTTATTTTGCTGTGGAACATAAATGACATTTTGAAGAACAGAGGCTTTTGCACAAGAACAGGAACTAGCCATCAGGGAAGTCAGTTGAGAAATAAATATCCCCCTAGGGCGTTTTCCTGCTTGAATTTGCACCATTTCATCACCACTCTAAAGTGTCGACTGACAGCAATTTCATTAAAGGGAAGCATTCAAAAGTGTCAGCAACTGAAAGCCAGAGATGTGCCTGGACTTTGGTTTGTTGAGTATATGTAAACTGGGTCTGGGTTAGACCCTACTAAGAAGTAAGATCTAATTTAGTCCACTCAAAAAGCATTCCTGTAACAAATCATTTCCTATAACTCCTACAGGGCAAAAAAGCAGCTACTTCTGCCACTAGTTATAGAAGCAATTTAAACGTTCCTCTTGTAGTGTTGGTAGCTGAACCATTTTAGTTATAACCAGCTTCATTGTATGATAAAAAAAAAAATCATTTATTTTACATTTTATTTTATGGTGTTCTTGTTGCAGTGTAAATATTAATTTAACTACTGAGTAACATTAATTAATCCAGTCACACATTACAATAAGGTTTTATTAGTTAATGTATTTACTAACATGAACTAAGTATGTACAACATTTATTAATCATTGTTAACACACATTTACTAATTCCTTATTACAATCCAAATTCATGCTTGTTTACATTAGTTAATGCACCATGAGTTAACATGAACTAACAATGACAAACTGTATTTTCATTAACTAACGTTAACTAACATGGACAAATACTGTAATAAATGTATTGGTCATTGTGTGTTCATGTTAGTATATTAATTACATGATGTTAACTAATACAACCTTATTGTAAAGTGTTACCATTAATTCCATATACTTATTATATAGTTAGGGTTAATATGTTGGTTAGGTTTAGGGTTAGGGTTAGTTGCATGCAGTTATGCATAATTGTAATTGCTATAGTAAATACACAGAACTTGTGTAACTGACATTTCTATTAATATCTTATTTTGTGTTCAAAAACAAACTATATAAATTTTAAATTTCAAATTAATTAATTAATTTTGGGTAAATTATTCCTGTAATGAATATGGGGATCAGTGACAAACACAACAAAATATAAGGTTACATGAATGTAGCCCTTTTTTTTAAGCATCCATAAATAATTTTAATAACATTTAACAGTGGTTAACCTCAGATTTTTTTAGTAATTCTTCATCCAAACTTTAAAAGTACTTTTGCGATGCTTTTAAATAAAACAACACAGAGAACTTTAATGTTCAAATCAAGTGTTTTTGAACTTCACAGCGCACCCTATTTATGAAGGTTTTTGGTCTTTATACAGTGCTGTCAGCTCAGGAGTCTAATGAGGGAGAAAACTTGTTTTCAGCTCACACTTCCAGCCCAGTAGATCTCGCACATCTCACGCACTTTTCCGAAACCTCACATTTTCTCTTTAATCCCCCTTTTCTGTCAGTGGGTTACAAGCTTTTATACAGCGATGCGAGAAAACAACTTTCCTGTCCTACCAGATGCTGCTGCCTAAATTGAGAATTGTAATGCGTCATTCCTGACATTAGGGTCTATTTGGACGCTGAATTCTATTGGCTGTTGTGGGAAGTGATTCAAAAAGGGGTGGGGCTCAAGTCCCATGGGTTCATTCCCAGCTAATCAACCGGCAAAATGGACACAGCTAAAATCCTGCGTCAGTGCTGTTTGTCTGCATTGAAGCTGCTGCCCTGATATCAGATTTCATAAAAATATATTCCCACCCACACATTGCATCTCCCAAGGGATAATGGGCATCTATCTGTGTGTTTCCCACAAGTCTGTTTGGCAGTCTGAGCAAATAACAGACTCGTCACACACGCATAATGCCTCACGGCAGCAGCACAAACACATGTTTCAGAGTAAATCATAGAGATGCTGATTTAAAATACTGGATGAGGGGACTGAGGCGACACAGAGCTGTGGGTTTAATGAGTCAAAAACATTCATATGCAATTAGGCATTCACCACACTGTGATGTGGAGAGAAAAGCATATTTAGCTGATGAACGGAAGACTGAATCTGAATGGTGCTCTGCCGGGTGTGGTGATTTTGTGCATGGATACATCAACACAAACACGCAATATGAAGCAAGTTGCACCCTGCTCAGATGGCCAGACCTCTTTATTTTGGCCAGTTTGGGAACTTCCACATTGGTTTCTGGAAGTTTTTTTAAACTAAGACTGACAATGAAGTTGTGGTCATGTTTTATAGGAATTGTGGTGACTGTGAGATTCTGACTAAGTAGAATTAGTTATAATTAATTATAATTTTTTTAATTACAGTTTATTTTATAACACTTCCATTACAGTAAGTCCCTTGTCAATAAAATACACGTTTCAACATGTCAAACATCGCATCAGCACACACAAGAATCGCCAAAAAGAAGACAAATTAAATCAATTTTGTAAAAACCTAATTCTTCAACAACTGAACACCTCCCATTTTCCACACCATTTCATCTCAAAAGTCCTTTGAATACTTAAAAAAAACAAAACTGAATCAGCACTCGTGATTTCACCAGATTTTAAAAAACATTACCACCTCATCTTCTTTCAAACTTACTTTTCCTGCTCGTATAAATGGCTAGTTTAGTCTGCCCTAAGACAAAGTTTTAAATCAGAAGTTGACATGTGAACCTATTACTTTAAACAAATTTAAAGCAAAAAAATTACAATTTTCATAGAAAACAATTCGTTAAAAAGAAGTACAAATATTTTCTAAGAGTAACAATTAAGGTTTCAGTCTGTCAAATTCCATATACGCATGAAAAATAGTTTCTCTTTTTGAACAAAAACAATAATCAACAAATAAAATCATTAACCTCAATACCACAGCGACATCCACTGCACAACTCCACATCAGTTTCTCATCCCAAAGAGAGAAACTTTACCTTAGACAAAGATTGGAGATGCATTCACGCCGTAACAGAATTACCTTGATTACAAGATTCTACCTAGTAAAAAGAACTTATAACCTCATACAATTCATAATTAAAACTTGTAATCTGGGAATTTACTGAGAGCTCTGACACCTGCTCCATAACCTCTCAATCTTGGCCTTATCCAATCTGAGGAATTCCACATTAGCTCCTTGACCAAATAACTTTAACTTGGAGCCAGATGGGAACACCGTCGAGACTGTTACTTAAACAGTTACTTCACCCAAAAATGTAAATAATGTTATTAATTACTCACACTGTAAAAAATGCTGGATTCCACACAATTCCTTGACCCAACACAAATCGATTAAATTAACAATCATTTTTACAAATTTCAGTGGATTGAACATAAAACAATTTAGTTGTCCCCCCCAAAAAACTTACGAATTTTGTTGTTTCAACTCATTTTAAATAAGTAGTTTAAACAAGCAGCAAAAGTAATTTTTTGAGTGCACCCTCATGTTGTTCTAATCCCCTAAGACTTCCCCCGTTGATCCTCAAAACACAAATGAAGATATTTTAGATGAAATCCAAGAAAAGTTCAGAAAGGGGACAAAAAACATTGTCAAAACATTTAATGTGACTTCAGTGGTTCAAGTGTAGTCACACTGTAAAAAGTGCAGGGTTCCACACAATACCTTCATGTTGTCCCAACACAAATTGATTAAAGTTAATAAGAATTCAAGTGGATTGAACATAAAACAATTAAGTTGCACCAAAAAACCTTAAGAATTGTGCTGTTTCAACTAATTTTAAAGAAGTAGTTTGAGCAAGCAGCAAAAGTCATTTTTTGAGTGCATACGAAGCTCCAAGAACAATTTTATGTGCAAACAAAACTTATTGGAGCTTCATATGATTACAGTTGAACCACTGAATACAAATCCAATGTTCTCATAATGTTTTTGGTTCCGTTTGGACTTTGAAAGTCAGACAGGTCAGAGAGCTCTCGGATTTCATGTAAAATATCTTAATTTGTGTTCTGAAGAAGAACAAATGTCTCAGGTGGAATTAGAACATAATTTTCATTTTTGGGTGAATTAACCATTTAAAGTGCTATCACACTATATCGGAACTGCCATAATTATGATATCCTGACTAGTAAAAATTGTTTACAACCTCCTAAAACTGAGTTTCCTGAGAGCTCGAACAACTAGCGTATGACAGCTGTATCCCCTGACTGCAGAGTTATGTAAGCACTGTGTTCAGGCATTGATAGTGCATAATTCCAAATCTGAGTATGTGAACAGCTCACATACTCACAAGAAGGACATAACATGCTGGCATCTCAAAATCAATACTGAAACCCCAAGGTGAATACCCCTAATGACCACTTTTTTTAAAGGCAACCTAGGCTCTGTTAAAACCTGGTATTAAGATGTTATTTTCCCAATCTGATCCCAAGTGCACAATCTTAAATACAGGTGTAAACGAGGTCTAAAACATAGTGCTTGTCCACTTACGACCACTTCCAGATGTAGTTGAAAACACATTCACTCTGTTTTTGTAGTCTAAAAGCTCATGTGGCTGAATGTGTTCAAACAGCTACCATATAAAATATATAAAAACTACATTTTTTTGATTAGTCATATGTATTGCTAAGCACTTAATTTTGACTCATTTAAAAGGTGATTGTCTTAGTATTTAGGTTTTTTTTTTTTTTTTACCTTCAAATGTTTAAATAGGTTCTCCAAATATTAGCTAAATATTGTATAATCCTAACAAACTACACATCAATTCTTCATGTAAACAGTATTCAGTAACTTTTTAAATACCAGAAATCAAATAAACATTATTCAAATAAAATAAAGCTATACGTATGTTTTCACAAAAAGAAATTCATTTTATAATTAGTTAATCTTTGTATTTAATGCAAAGGAACAAACATGGATGTGGTTTCAGTCACCTCAATGAGTCATGATAAAAATGCCTGATCTTCTGATACTCAGAATCTAATTACTTTCAGTGTTAGAATCTGTTCTCAGAGCTGCAGGCTGTTTGTTTCAGCATCTATTGGCTACAACCAAGATGCATTCTAAAATATATTTTTTAAATGAGTAAAATGTAGACAGTAATGTAATGTATGCATGTTAAAACCATATGAATTCTGTATTAGCATATATACAGAAAAAAAAAACAAAGGTGTTATATAATTTTACATTTATTTACTCAATGAACAAAATATGTTTAATTGATTTTGCTGCTTATTATATAAATTGCAAGAGCTTATTAGCAATATTAGATCTTAGGTCAGAAAAAGCTTGCATATACAGTACACCTGCCTCAAAGTGGTCAGGTTTTTAAAAGTGGACAGCCGAGATGAATGAAAACAACTGGATTAAATGGGATCCAAAATCAATACACATCTTAATACCATGTGAAAATGCTGTTTTCTCAGAAAGCTTTCCATCCAAGTACTGACTGGCCCCAAGCCTGCTTAGCTTAGCTGTATAATTACAATACGGTGGCGTAAATGCAGCTTTAAAAGTCTGTTCATAACTTCACACAAAGTAAAACAATAGTATAAAGGCATTCAGCGAGAGCTTCCCTGACATTATCTTGACTGAAAGATATCAATCAGCAGGAAGAGAGAGAAAGGAACGAGGACACGGCTGATAAGAGTGTGGGGAGGAAGGGAACTCTATTCATATCCATTTTGGGGGTTATTGGGAGAATGCTAAACAACAATGTAATTGCCTTACAAGTGTTTCCACAGAAAATTGAATTGGTTCAAGATGGATTCAAGAACTCAAATTAAGTCACTGTCTCCAAAGCAAACAATGAGATTTTTTCTTTTTTTGAGCATGCCTTAATGATGAACAGAAAAAAAAATAGTTATGGGTGTTTTCTATGCAGCCCTCAAACATTGCCAGGCTTAACTGATGCCCTGAACCATGAAAAAAAACAGAATGAAAAATCAATGAAAAGTCATTAAAGTAAATTAGGAGAAACTGAATTTGGTCGCTTTGTCACAGAGACGCAGCTGGATGGGCCGTTCCTGTATTGTGCAATGTGTCTCTGGCGTGATCTGCAGCCAAAGAGTTTGTGTAATGCTGGAGCTATTCAGGGATAAGGTCTATTGTGTTTCTGACTTGGAATTTTTAACTGTATCATGTCCTACACTGTAAAAAATATTCATTAATTAACTGTTTTCTTTATTTTGTAATTCGTTTTGTTTTTTGCGGGGGGCGATGTTGCTATTGAATTACATTATGGGACCTTGATCTTTCCTAAAAGTTTGGAAAAGTGTCATTTTTTACATTTGTAATAGTTTGAGGTGATATATTCCCTGGGTTGCTGATGTTGTAAATTATGGTACAAAAACCTGGTAATAAACTGCCAGTTGTCACACCCGCTGCTCGTTCCCCCAGTCCCAATCACCACTCTCACTCACCATCCACCACACACCACATCCGTGAACCCTCACCTGATTACTAATCACCTGTATTCTCCTGTGCTCTTCCATGGATGTTCTCCCCCTTCTGTGAATGCCAAAACACCTATTTAAGGGAAGTGACTATTCTTATGTTGGTGATTACCATTGAACTGATCTAAACAGCTGTACTGTTTGTGTGTGAGATCGCTCACCCATTACAATGCCATTCACCTGCTTCACCTTGCTACTGTTGTGCATATCACTTGAATAAACACCCTTGAAGTTTATACTTCCTTGTGTGACTGTGACACCAGTACAGTTATTTTATGGACTTAATTATATATTATTCATTCATTCATTCATTTTCCTTCGTCTTAGTCCCTTATTTATCAGGGGTCGCCACAGCAGATTGAACTGCCAACTATTCTGGCATATTTTTTTTGCAGTGGATGTCAGCGGCATCCAGCCACAACCCAGGGAAACTATATATTATTTCTTATACGATATATTGTTTCAATCTACTAAAATATCAATAAGTCACTTTGTTAAATTGCATATTTGAATTTTTTTATCATCAAAAGTCAACGGAGCAGAGATAAAGCTCCCATACTATTCACAACTGTAAATAAATAGAAAAAAAAATTATAAATCACAAAATACGGAACCTGTTAATTAACTGTTATTTTTTACAGTAATAGACAAATCGTAAAAAAATTTCCCATTTCCAGTTCCATTATTATTAGCACTTGTAATGAATAGATGTTTGGAAATAAATAAATACAATTGCATTGCCACACTGCAAGATAAACTTATCTTGGCTAATCTTATGTTGTCTTATTTTTCTTAAATGAATGAACAGAAGTTGACAGCAACATTATTATAGTTTAGCATTTTTAAATTAGCCTTTATTTTGATACTATTCAAAAATTTGATATAATTTCAGTTTAGTTTTAGTTTGTTTCAGTTTTTAGTTTCAGTTTTACTTGTATTAAATCTAGTTATCTGGTTAATAGAACATGTCCAGTGTCGACAAAAGCAAAGTTTAATGTTTGCACAGCTTACAATTACTTACATTAGCTTACATCAAACCTCTTAGCAATAAAAATAAAATAATTGTTTGAACAAACACTGAACCCCAAATCATACAAATGCAATGAATAAAGGAAAAAAATGAATCAGGAAAAAACAAAAAGAATTTAGATAAACATCTTCATATTAAAGATCATATGTAGTTAAACATGCTTTACATTTTTGGGCAAATGAAGAAAAAAAATGGAACACCTGTTTTATTTTTATATAGAAACGATGTTTCTGTATATAATCTTGCACTTGACTGATGTGTTTGGCTGTAAAAGCATCACCTACAGGTACTTCTCTAAACAGTCCCAGGTCAGATTAAATTCTGCTTATTAATTCTGAAAATGATTGTTGTTTTCAGTTTTATTTGAAATATACAATTTTATTTGAAATAGTTTTTCAGTGACTGTTAATAGTTTCATTTTGTTCATTTATTGTGATTTTGTTGTTTTTTTTATTTCAATTTTTTATCAATAGTTAATAGTCAATAGTTTTTACTAAAATAACATTAAACTCATTTTGTAAACATGGTCTTAAACGTTTTGAGCTTTTCCATTTTCAACTACTTCCATGGTAGTTGAAAATGCCTTCAATCCGATTGCTTTCATAGTATAAATGATCATGTGGCTGAATGTGTTCGAACAGCCACAAAAGACCACCTACGCATTCCCTCTTGCTGGTAAGTCATGCAGCATCTTTTTTTCATTCATTAGTACTCGTGTGTCGCACTGAGCATTCCTGTAAATGTAATGCAGAGCATGACTAAATAACAGGGAAGGGTCTTGATGAATTCCGAACACAAGTGATCACAAGAAACACATCTGAGCTCACATTAATATTAAGAAGAAACAGTAATGCGTTTTGGCTGACCACTTGTGATCTGAACACTGAAATGCATGTTAATAGCAGCTGGACACAGGGCCTTAGAGATAGCATTAATGCAGTCCAATTATTAGCCTATAGATATTGTTGTAACATTTATTTATTCCTAATCTACAGATAAAAGTTCAATTTTTCTTTTTAAAATTAGTTTACCCTTACATGTTCTTATAAGAACACTTTAACACTTTACTTGGGGTGTTGATAAGACTGTCATGAAACCTTTTTTTAATCATGACATGACACATCATGAATATGAATGAGATTTGATGCATGCTTATGACAACTGTCATTAAGTGGCATTCGCTTAATTATATCATTTTAAATCCAAAGGTAACATTATTTGAGATGTCTGTGTTATGACAACTTGAAATTACAAAGGCAACACAACTTGTCTTAAATCTGTCATGAACTTTATAACAGTGTCATTAATATTTTTTCTTGACCTCAACTGCAGTGGTACGATTTAAATTTTCCATTAAATATTAATGACCTAAGACAGTAATGACACTTTTATTTAGAAATTTAGAACTGATAAAAAGTGATCAGAAACACATTCAGGACACAATTATAATGACTTCATGACAATCATGTTTATGACAGATTTATGACAAGTTACGTAGTCTTGGGAATGTCAAGTTGTCATAACAAGGAAAAAGACAGGTTAGGATGTGTTTGTTTGACAAGTTGTCATAACACAGACATCTCAAACCTTTTTAAAATGACATAACTGAACTAATGACATTTAATGACAGTTGGCATAAACATGTATAAATCTTTTTAAAGGATTTTAAAAGTGTCATGACATTTTTATGAACATCCCCTTCCGGCAAAGTGTTAATGAAGTCAATAACTGGTTATTTAATCTCACATTTAAAGGGATAGTTCACCCAGAAATTATAGTTCTGCCATCATTTACTCATCCTCCACCTATTTGAGTTTGTTGAACACAGAAGTTGGTTGATGCTACACATTAACTTCAATAATAAAAATACTATGGAAGCCATTGGGTACCATCAAGTTTCAAAATATCTTCTTTTGTGTTCAGCACAACAAAGAAACTAATAAAGGTTGAATATGTCGAATGCACTGAAAGGAGCCATAGGAATCATTTATTCAAATGTTGGACTACACCGGTAGATCTGTATTCCCTTGATCTGCTAAACAGAATCAGGTGATAAAAATCTTTCATTCGGGAGTCAGTATACATGGGTTGTGCTGTAGGCTATGCTTTTGATTCACAAAAAAAAAAAAACTTGTTAAAAAGAATAATCTATGGGATGTCAGACTACAGCAGTTGTGCTGTATGCTTTTGATTCTCAAAAGAAACTGATAATAAGACTCATCTGTTTGGGAATTGGGCCACGCTGATTGCTGTTTCGCACAGTAGCATTGTTGCTTTATTCTCTGTCAGAGTATTTTACTACTTCCGACTGCATTAGATTTAGCCTCTTTAATTCTTTAACGCTACACTTTTTTTTTTTTTGAGGTTAAAGGGCAAATTTACTGTGTGTTAACACTGCACAAATATTAAACTTACTTTTAAAGTCCCATACATGTAAATACATACAGATCTTTGTGACACTGACCGCATCGGCACAGTAACTGTTTAGCCACAGATCTTGGAAAAACAGTTTTTGTTTTTGCAAGAGTCAGACCACCGCCCTTATCAGGAATGATGACATCACCCTTTAATGGACGTTCAAGAGAATGTGTTCTCTGGTGACATCACAGTCATCTCATAGCTGAACATCTGCAGAAGGGTGTGGGAATTCATCACCTCCTGAGGCCCGTACGTTGACTTTGGAGCTTAATGAGTACCAGACCTGCCTGCAACTCAACTCGCTCGCTCGCCAGTTTTAAATGTTATAGGCGGAGAAAACCGAGCATGACACAGTGATAATCTAAGACCACACAACTCTTCCACTCTTAAAGACCACTGAAGAACACTTCTGTGTTGCTGAATGTATATGTATTCTGTACACTATATATATATATGTTCCGATGTAAACATATAAAATGTACAGATCAAGACTAAAATAAAGTGAACTAAACATTTCCGCATTTCAGATAATATATGATCTGAGCTTTCAAGGAAGGCAACTGAAACTACAACTGATCAAGTTTTGGATTTGTAAAAATAATAAGCAAAGGCATCCATTCCAAAGCACCTAACTTTTGTTTTGACTTATTACAGGCACATTAAAAGGGCACAGGAAACCCTTGCTGGCCCCCTGCCTCTCTAGAGCTTGGAGGCATACAGACTATTGTATTCTATATGTATCCCCTTATTGGTTCAGCATGGAGAAAGGTTGCACTGCAATACATAGCAATCCATTGACTCCAGATTAATGAAAACACCACATTTGGTAACAAATGCCTAAAGATGAGATCACAAAAATAGGAAGTTGCACGTTGGAAAGCAAAAACAAAGACAGACTTTCAGGAGAACTAGTTTCCATTTTCTAACCCTAAGTGACTAAATGTGGACATCTGTGGTTTTCTCATTTTGCCATTAGCTTACCTTGTTCTTTACTTGTATGGTCTTTACTTGTATGAATCTGCTTAGCCAGTCCTGCTAGCTGGCTGTGAAAATTCAGAAGGGAGTTCTGAAGAGCTGTGATCTCTCCTGAATGACTTCCCAGGGTGTTATTCATTTGTGCCACCTTCCTCTCCAATTCCCCTGAAAGGTCCTGGATATTGCTCGCCCCACCGTCAAGCCTTCCACAGATCTTCTCCAGAGCCTTTACCCTGTCATCCACTGCAGAGACACCCTCAGCTATTCCAGTTGTGTTGACTTTACACATGCTCAACTCTGTGGTCACTCTGACATTCAGTTCATCCAGCTTGTCTTTTAACTCCGCAATCTGGTTGTGGCTGGTTCTGCCAGTTTCTGCCTTAAGAGATGGATTGCCAACCTGCCCTGTCTGGCAACAAGTGGAATTCAAAGTGTGAAGGTCTTGGCTAAATTTGCTAACTGTGTCTCCCAATCCTGTTATAGCACCAGACAAGCCAATAACATTGTCACTCAAAGCATGAAGTCTTTTGCGGGTATCCTGCATATGGGCATTGATGAATTGTTTCTCAGGTGACATCCTAATAGTATCCTCTAATGCATGGATCTTTGCTATGCTGTTTACAAAATCAGAACGCAAAACATCCAGATCGTTTCTGCAGAGTGTCACATCCTTTACAACACTTTCTAGATCTTCAGGCTTTTTTGAATCAGATGGTTGTTTGGTTTTGCAGTCAGTAGAACAAATTTGCCCACTTGTACTAAACTTGTCCTCCAATCCCTGTATAAGGAACCTGTTTGCATTAACCTGAGTTTGAAGTGCATCAACAGAATGGCTTGACATCACAGGGAAGGAATTGTTGTTCATTTCGATCAACATGGAAGTAAACTGATCTTGAATACCATCTAGTTTCTGATCCAGAAGTTGACGTAGCATAGCTACTTCATTCATTATGTCCTTGGCAAGTTTTTCCTCCACATAGAAACAATAAGTCTCTGCGTTCCTCTCTGTGACGTTCATCCTGTCTTCCAGGTCCTCCAGACGTGAACCGATCATGTCTTCCATCTTCAGTGAGGATAGATGCTCTAGCTCATTGTCCATTCTGGCATTGAGAACACGATGAGCCTCTGCCACTCGAACTATTTCCCTCCTCAAGTCACTGTAGTCACCATCAGCTTTTTCAATGGTTGTTTGGCGGTTTGTGGGCACTAGACCATCAGACATGGACAAATCCAATCGGAGCTCACGGATCTCTTTTCTAAGCTCAGCCTCCTTGTTGTTCAGTAGATTGGTGAGGCTCCCGTAGCCACTCTCCTGTCCTTCTTCACATGTTTTTTGAAGAGACTGAATCTTTTCATCACATGCCGTTTTCAGTTTGGTCATCTCATCTTCCAAGTTTACAACAAAATCCTTCTTGAGCTTCTCAAATTTCTCATCAACATAAGCCTGAAGGACGTCTACATCTTGAGAAGAATCACCCGTGACTGGTAGGCTTTGAGAGGCACTATCCATAAGCATTCGGATTTGATTGTCATGTCCTGTCACTGTTCCCCGCAGTTCCTCAAGAGCTTCGTCTTTAGTTTTGAGGGCATCTGTAACATCATTGAGTCTTGCCATCACCGTTTCCATTTCTCTTTCTCCATGAGTTTTTCCTCTCATAGCCTGGTGGCCATCCAGATGTACCACACTCTCTTCTGTGCCTCCCGTTCTTGCGCTGTCAGGTGAAGTCCTGTCATTGAGGAGGGTAATAAGCATCTTGCTGGTGTCCTCTTGTAAGTCTGTCCGCAGGTTCTCTGCCATACCTGTCATGGCTGCTTGAAGATCCAGAACTGTCTGGCTGAGACGTTGCACTTCTTTCTCCAAAATTCGTGTTTTGTCAGCTCCTCTTCTGAGGTCATATTGTACAGTTTCTCGCCGCTCTGGCCCTGTGGTAACAAAACATAAATAGAAACAAATCACTAATAAGATAATTTAAACCTAAATAATGAATACATGCATTTCAACATACAGAAACAACATGCAATCATTGTGAAAGATTCCGTACTTTGTGCTGTTCGAGTTTGTCCATGCTGTGGATGCTGTGGGTATGATTGTGGATAAGCTGTTTGTACATTTGGAGAGCCTTTAACTTCCCTGCAGTCTGGACCTTGATATCCTGGACAGCACCGCCATTCTAATTCAGTCACGGTCTTGTATGCTATCTTATAAGTTGGACGAAATCGAGTATGGTATCTGGGGCGAAAAAAAAGAACATTATGATGACTTTACATGAAGTAAACTGTGAAAAAACAAAAACAATGAATAAACAACTTGACTCCATAATCTCATTTAAAATAGATTTCATCAAACTATTATTTACTAAACTTAAGCCACTTATTGTTATGACTTTGAACTGTGAGTAATGGACCATGAAGTATTGCCCCTATTACAGGATGAAAGCAAAGGTAAAGGCAAGCATTAACTTGCACAGACTGAGAGGGATTAATAAGAGGAGTCTTCTGGCCTAGTCTGCTCAGCTTCACTTAATGGTGTTGATCTTGTTACTTCTGATGGATAATGTTGCAATTAGAAGGGCAATCATTCTAGTTATTATGCCACAAGTTGAACCAAGTGATTAAAGTCACAGTTGCTTCAGATGACAGCAAGGAATTTTGTGAAATGCTTCTAGTGCAAAAGTGAATAGTCAAACAAAGCCACATATGGCAGTCTTGAATTCCTTACATGACATGATTTTCTAAATAAAGGAGAATGAAATCATACAACATAAATCTCCGAAGTATAAGCTGTATTAAATTGGCAACTCTGCCTTAAAAAAATAGTGTCTGCATATGTCAAAAAGATTTAATCTTAATGTACAATTTATTGTATATTCTGTAATGCCTTCCAGTCTCCACATATTCAATCAAACACTAGTCTGACCCAATGGGCTTTTAAAGCAAACAACAGCTTACATCATTTCTTGTGACTAAGTGCTGTAGCACAAACAACCCTCTGAGTAGCATTTTCTATAAAAACATCACAATTCTGTCATAACAATTCTAGACTAGGACATTCAGTTGAGTAAATGAATGTCTTTAGTGCCTTTTAATCTAAATGTTTACTACATAGTAAGTGAAACTGCCCTTCTGAAAGTGATATCTGAAACAGAAAATTAGTCAGTGAACAGCTTGAGTACATCTTGCACTTCACTTTTGGCACTGCCACAGAATCAGCACAATCTGGAAAATCTAAATCAATAAAAGGTATTTCAAAAAAACACTACAACAGTTAGTTCCAAGATGGCTGATGTTCAATACTAAGCAGAAAGAGCAGTGAGAAAGTTTGTATGGCTGCACTTGTGTTTGAGTCAGTCCAGACCAGAGTATGTGAGTAGTTGGATTCCAAGTGATTTCTTGAAGAATAAAGAGGTGCTTTGGAAAATCCAGAGTGATTACAAAACGCTATACAGACAGGGTGGGGAATCTCTGTCATTCCTTTCCACTCACATATACACTGTTCTAGGTCTTTGGAGTCGTACACATTGAACACATTTATCCACTTTTTAGCTGTGTATAAGTTTAATTTATAACTTTTAGCTTTATATTTTGTTTTGTCATGTTATTTTGTCATGTTCTGCGAAACATGACATTTCATTCCATCATATGTCCTCACGTTTACAGGAGTGACAAATCGTGACTAGACATAATTATATAGTCACAAATCTGAGAAAGAAAAAAGTCAGAATTGTTAGAAAATTTTCAATTGTGAGTTAATAACTTTTGCAACAGCATGAAAATGCAGTTCAGAAACGAAAAGTACTTATATAGAAAAAGAGATATAAACTCTATTTTTAGTTTTAGCAGTGTCTCAAGCAAAAAGCATACAATGCATGTAACACTAAATCGTCAACAGAACAGTTTTGACTGTGCATGCGGTGCCATTTTTTGTAACCACATGCTCAATGAACGTGCATTGCTCATGAACTTTTTTTTGCTCTACTACATAAGGTGTGAACTTTTGTTTCACAATAAAAAAATAACAGCATATTACTGAAGATGGCAAAAAAAACAGACGCCATGTTGATGAGTGCTTGTGTGAGGAGAAGATTAAAAGGTGCAATTCTATTTTAAATTAGTAAAGACATTTTAATCGATTTTAACTTTTCCAGAGAACTGGACAGTTATGAATCTGTTAATGTACTTGTCAAACACCTGACTTTATACACTCTATCAGATGTTGTAGTTTTTAACTGCAAAGCATGATCTGTGTGACTAGTCCTATTGGTGTTTGCATGGCAAATATTTTACCAAACTATTCAAATGTTAGTTTCAAAATATTAAGCTTTTCTGTTAATTATCGTCACAATTAATTATTGTCGTCTACCGACACTCCTGTCTATGTGAAACTGGTCTAGTTAACATGCATCATGGCCATGGGATTGGTCAGTGCAGTGTCTTTGAGTGCATGCAGACCAGTGAGAACTACTTAACAACATCATGTTTCCACCACACGCCCCTCCCGGTCTCTCGAGGACTTACATCATTTGTGGCTCACAGTCAGGCTGGTGCTCAGGACAGCGCGCGGCTTCAGGTTCAACGTGACTCTCCACGCTGCCTTGAACCGCGCAGCTCACATTCTTTTGGACGATAAAAGCGCACCAGTTTCTGTACAAATCACAAAGAAAAAGAAACAGAACAAGAATAGGGTGAACTGGTCATATCTGTGTTCGCCGCACCAAGTTCAGTGCAACACACATAGCCTAGTTAAATATATATGTTAAAACAGAAAATTGAAATATTGAACAGCATAAAAATAGAATGAGGTTACTTTTGTGACTGCAAAAATACTAACAAATGTTCCAGACCACTGGCTTCTGACAGCAACTAGTTTGTTTTATTATCTTCTTTTTTAATGAAAGCAAATTCTTTTACAACTGTGAAAACAACCATTGATATCTTCACCGCAGAGGAGAAGAAAGTTCAATAAATAAATCGATTGACCTCTTGATACTTGTTGCTTTAGCGATTAAACAACCTGTGAACAAAACAATAGCACTAAAATGTCACTCCAGGAGATTGCTGTGAGTTAAATAACTTGTCAATTGTGGGAGAATAGCATACACATGCTCGCAGATTTGTTGTAAACCGTCAAATAATTTCTTTAGCAACTTACTTATTTCGGTGCCTGTGGACGGCTCCTGAATACGCGTTGCCCTGGAACAGACTTGACGGGTATCCATGAGTGAGAGAAAAACTTATGATAAATAAAACTAATAACTTTGCTCCAAAGAATTGTGTCTGGTAATTCATTCTCTAAGAAAACGAAAAGCTGAACAGTGTCAGCGCGAGGAGAGTTGAGCAGTGTTTCAGCCTCTGGAGGCCAGAGAATAAAGAGAGCTCGATCTACTCACAGCAAAGTTTGACTAAATTCGACGAAGTCCGAAAAACTGAAGGTGGACTCTAGTCTGCAGGGGTTCAATCCGCCGCCTATCCGAAAGAAGGGGGTAGATGGGGGTAGGGGAAGTCATCAAAAAAAACAATAGCGCCCCTGCACAACCCACCAAGCGTGTTTTAAATGAACGCAAGTTCTGAGCTCAATTGGAAACATCTGCTTTTATCTCTGTAACAGGAAACTATTACTTGGTGTTCACGCTGGCTAGTCAAACACATCGAATAAATCAAAAGAAATGCCTTCCGTTCTATTTGTTTACACAGAATGGGGAAATACATTATACACAAGCAATCTCAGTGCAATTTGTGGTTCATAATAATCATGTAGCCTGTTTGTCTGCATCAAAGGTTAAAAATAAAACGATGATCAAGACATTTTAAAGCAATAGTATTAAGTGGGCAGATAGATAGATAGATAGATAGATAGATAGATAGATAGATAGATAGATAGATAGATAGATAGATAGATAGATAGATAGATAGAT
>CAIGQV010014432.1:7857701-7872113 GCA_903798115.1 Danio jaintianensis
AGATAGATAGATAGATAGATAGATAGATAGATAGATAGATAGATAGAATGACAGAATCACACACAGAGGAGGGTGGGTGGAGAATGAGGTTATGTTTATTTTAATTTCTTTATGACTTAAGCACTAGCACTAAATAAACATAGCCTAACTTTTCATGACCTCATGGAGCAGTGTGAGGGTGTGTGCTAAGTTTTAGAGTACAGGATGTGAGACATGAGAGATGTGTGTATGATAATAGGATTGTCTTTGTCGTAATAACTAAAACAATAGTCAACTAGTTGTATGAACACGTAAAGTGTGAGTATAAATACAGCAGTTGAACAGGCTGACTCATTTTCTAAAACTAACTTCAGAGCCTCAAACAGTTGCATAAGGAAGCCTACTCGTGAACTGACTGACTGGCATTGTTTATGAAAGATGCATCACACTCCTAAAAGAAAAAAATCATGCCTCTATGAATTCACTGTTAAATCAAGTAGGCATGGTGAAAGGAGATGACAAACTCAGCCAATATACGTGATTAAATCACCGTAGATGCAATTAATTATTCTATTCTGAGTGAATGTTAATGAGGTAATTACCACAAAATGGGATTAAACAAAAAACAACAAATCACAGTTATTCGTCGAGATGTGGCAATCGGCCTCTGGCATACTTGGTTTTTATTGTTGTGTGTTTTTGGTCCAGCAGAGGGCAGTGGACACCCATGAAACATTCAATTTACAACGTCATAAAACACTCAGCGGGAGCGTCTAGGCTTACGAAATCAAGCTGTTGCGTCTCTTATATTGCGCATCAGAAATCCACTCAGCAATGCATGTTTGACGCTACAGACTTTTTTTTTTTTAATAAACAAATATCCATAGGTTATATGATTTTGACATCATCCAACTGAAAAACAAACACGTCTAAAAATAAAATACCTTTGACAGTTTTAGCTCATTTGTCAGTGACTTATGTTTTTATTGATTACAACTGAAATTAATTAGGATTTTGAAATACTCAATCAGATTCCAGGTACTTTTGAGAGGATTACAATTAATCCACACGATGGAATTAGCTATTGTTTATCCTGAAAAGAAACATGTATAGGCTACAGTGGTTTGAGCTTCTGAATATATAGGGGCGAATTAAAACAATAAATAAATAAGCAAGTTAGTTAAAAAGTAATCCAATAGTAGTCTTAATACATCTTAAATAATCTACATTATGTCTTGGACTACAAATTTTAATCATTAATTTTTTTTGAGTAACAGTCTACAGTTTACATATACGTGAAAAGTTTTGTATTCATTCAAGTTATAAAATTATATCAAATAATTATCATATTAAATTCACATAGCCTAAACATATATACGTTTTACACAAAACATTTCATCCCAATTGTGAATGTTTCATTTTGGATGAAGTATTTGGAGTGATGCTAAATCTGTAATGCTTTGCATTCTCTTTAGCCTTCAGAACTCAGTAGGGCCCACAGGCAACTAAAACTGCCAGAGGCTCATTTTTCATCCGCACATGTTTTCTTTTGAGGGTTAATAAATATAGATAGTTTAAAAACAAGTAGACATTAGGAGTAGCTTTTGACAGCTCAGTAGCTGGCTAACTTGTCAGGTGTTTAATTCAAGCTGTCATCCCAGGTTGTTTACTCTGCCACCTCTTTCATAAAATATTAATATAATAAAAATAACTTCAATGCAGTGAATATATAGCTGGTCAAACTGACGCTTATATGATGGATTATAAAAGGCTTCCACGTGTGACCAAGCTGTGTTCGTCCCATTGGAACAAAACGCTTCTTTTTGAGGGCGACTGTCCAATTTGTGTGCGATCAGTTTGTACAGAAGCGGATGGCAGCGAGTGAAGCAACTCTGGCCCGCGTGCTGCTGCTGACAGTGTATGTCACGCTGAAGAAAGTGAGCGGAGCTCGGTGTAATTGGCGGGTGTGATCACTGCTCCACACACACTCACCGCAGCACAATGCCGCTGTCCTGACAGAGAAGGTGAGTCACCGCGCGCGGCTGCTCCATCCCTACCAGCACTCGGCGCCACAGATTGGCCCACAGACCGACCGAGCTCGCACACTTCTGCGGCACCAGCCTGTGCCCACACCGTCACCTCGACGTGTTTTTTTGTTCCGCGCCCTCTTTGTCTTTAGTCTCTGTTGTTTGTGTGAAAATCCTCCTCTCAGCACTACGCCTCCTCTCAGGCAGGCGGGTGTCAACGGGAGGCGCTGAGACAGAGACTCTCATGCTGTTTATGGCTAGGTAATGGATAGCGTCTCCCTCCATGCGAACAAAGGCCAGAAAGCAGCTCCGTGTTCTTTGGGGTTTTGCTCGGTCTTTGTGGAGCGCGAGGGATTCATCTCGCTACTTTAATTAGGATAAAATGCGGCCTTTTTTAGCAGAAAAATCTGCCTGGATGTGCTAAGTTGAATCTAATTAGCAGTACACTCCAGGTAACCTTTCTGGTCTCTCTGAGGAAGAATTGTAATCGCTTGAGAAGACTTTTCCAAATGTAATGTGTGTGAAATTTGCTTGTATGTATACATACACTTGTACATATATCTTTATGGGGACTTTCCATAGAGGTAATGGTTTTTATACCGTTATACATATTTTATACCAAACTGTATATTCGATCTCTCTACCCAAATCACTCACTGAAAACAATCAGCATTGTTTACTTTTTCAAAATACTTAATTGTATGTAATTTAGGAGCCGTGTTCCTCATGGGAACCAAATACATGTCCTCAGAAGTCAAAATGTACTGATATTGTTATGCTTGTGGGGGCATTTGGTCCCCATAATGTAAGGAATACAAGACACACACTGCATTGGAGAACTAACAAAGAGTTTCTTCATCATTCTCTCCCTTACACCACCCAAACAGACATACAGATGATTGTAATTTATTGGCTCTAAAATGTTAATATGGCCATAAGCCTTACTCATGAATTCTTGATAAGGGCCATGGCGGCCCTGTCACCTAAAATGTTAATGAGGTGAGATTACATTGGGGCGGGAAAGTCCCTGTCAGCAACTGAACAAATAGCACAGATGAGCTGAATTTATAAGACTTTCTGACTAGAACAAGACATGCAAAGGGCACCGGCATCTACTCAGGTTGAGCCAAAATGATGGAGAACGGAGATAATGAATTGCACCGAGAGCATTTGCACAAGGATAATGAATCATTTGTTTAATGTAATGTTGTTATTTTTCAAGTCTTTTGCTCCAGCTACATGTCTGAAATGGGTCACGACTTACATTCAATTAATCTTCTGCTGTCGGATGTGAGCGTCATCCTGTGCGTGTCGTGAGGTCTACGTCATTATAGCCTTGATTTGAAACAATTCTCTTCTTATATCTTCTCTTGAGGGTCTTTTCAAGAATGACGTCCAGGAAACGTGTTTTGTTGATTATTCAAATAATTATATTTAAAATGTTCCAGTTCAGTGAACTTCACAAATCCATCATCAATTCATCTCCATTGTTTTAAGCCTCCCACACGCTTTCACAGCACTCGCAGTTGTCACTCCTCCATGTCTTTAGCACTTCCTTCTCTGAAGGCATTCGTTACCTTATATGTATCCTGCTGAAATAAATAGCTTTGATTAAATTAGCTATGATTCAGCTAGATTGCTTGAATGCATTGAGCTGACCTGTTCGAACATTCCTCATCTTTTCAAAAGACTTGACTCGGGTGTCAAAAAAAGAATTAATGAAATCAACTTTTGCGTGGTGCTTTCAGATGTTGGATAAAGCGATAACCTTGAGCGCCAGCATGACGTGACTTTGCTCTCCTCTTTTGCTGCAATTAAGTGGAAGTCTTTGAAAGAAGCTGCAATCCTTCATACTCAAATACCACCCCGCCATCTGTCTGTTTAATCAAATATCTAAGTAAATGTGTGCAGATGAATCGAGCTTTGAGTGAGAAGCATGTGCAAGGCCTTGGAGGACTGGGATGCATTCTGGTCAGGCAGAAGAAGAGCTGCACCTGAGCTTAGCGTCTGCTAAGCTCAGGTGCAGCTTTAAGGCTTCCGTGTATCCACTGTGAAGTTTATATGTGTGTTCGCTTAGGGTAAAAAGTCGTTTGAAATACTTGAGCAGGATTGCACCATTGACGAGAGTGTTTAATGAGTATTTAAATGAATGTGTAAATATGTGCTATACACTTCTTCTTTACTTTGCTCTCAATAACAGTAGAAATGCACAAAGAAATGACAGCAGCTCTGCAATTCAAACTCCAATCTAATTCACCTTATTCTTCACGTACGAGCGGGCGCAGCCATTTGAATCTTTTTGGCTGGAGACTTCCGGTCTCATTCACTTCCATTCATTTTTAGACGTTAAAAACGACTCGTTCTTCTGCTTGATGTTGCAAACTGATATTTTCTTATTATATTATTCTACTTTGTCTGTATAGTCATGCAAACACTTGTTTGTAGAGCAACTTTTTTGACTGTTTTCTGCCGTTTAGTATTCCTAGTCATTTCTCCCATAGGCGACTGAATCGGAAGTTCTAAAACAATCGCAAAAACGAGCGCACTTCCGCATTGAAGAATAAGGTCAATAGCAACATTCAATTCAATTCATGTTTATTTATATAGCACTTTTTACAATGTAGATTGTGTCAAAGCAGCTTAACATAGAAGTTCTAGTAAAGTCCAAACATGTTTATCTAGAACTTTATACACATTGATCACTTTAATGAAAGCAGCTTTACAGTATTATATATTAAATACACTGTCAATTTTGCATTCAGAAAGAACTATCTTACTATATTTTTCTACTATAAAGCAGTTCTTATTTTTAAACATTTACTTAATTTTAAAGAGGTTTGCTTGTCTGTTATTGTTTGAAGGTGTTTACAAGCCACAGCAAAAAACTGACAAGCTGTTTTGAACTCTAAACAAATTTCACAAAAGGTTATTTGATTCCACTTCAATTATATCAGGACCTTTACACTTAAAGATGAAAAGAGTGTGTCAGTTTACACTGAGGGTTATTAAACGGTGCAAATGTACATGACATGATGACGATATTGAGTCAAAACAATAGATCCCTGTGGAGCTACTCACACAAGTTGTGATCAATCACAGCACAATAAAGATTTTTTGACAGCCAGTGTGTTCATTTTTTTTCCTATTGACCTGAAATGGGCCTCCAGTTAGACTGGGACTGCATTCCAGTTCAATTTTTTATGCCCTTCACTCGCTAACTTCCCTCTATCTCGTTCACTTGGATGTACGTCATTGGTTACATCACATAAGTGTCCACTACTGGCGTAACATCTGAATGGGTTTAAATAGAATGCTTTAAATTAGTTAAGTTATTAGTTAAATTAATGCCCAAACTAGGGCCTTGGTAACCTTTGATTTGGCCTGCCACCCCATCTGAGAAGAGAGGGAGAATGATGGGGAAGGTTGGGGCAAATGCCTTCAACAGAGATTGTCAATTCTAATTTAACATAACTTGTTTGTTTGTTTAATTGTTGAGCTACAAAAAAGCTAACTGAAATTAAATGTTTCAGTTAAATGTTGTGAATGAATCAGTTATTTTTTAAAATAAAATGTTAAAATGTAAATACTATGCACAAGACATTGTCATTGAACTCCATTGTGTTCTAAATGGGATTATGTTTTTATTTTAAGAAGTTGATTGTAAAATGTAAAATATATATATAATTATTAATATGATTATACAATTTTTTAAAATATTAATACATTAGGAATTTACCATGGCAACTTTAATGTAATACAGTTTGGTATATTTACCTTTGGCCCACCACCCTCAATCAAGTTTGGTTTTTACCCTTCATAAGAAAAAGTTTGGGCACCCCTGCCCTAAACCCTTGAGCACTTGGGAACATATAGGTGCTGAGTGGACACATGAAGCCGAACCGTTCCATCTGTCAAAATCAAGGGTATTAGGTACGTTTCCATCCACCTATTTTTATGCGCATTTTGGATATGCGCATAAAAAATCGGTTGATGGAAACGCTAAGATGCGCATAAATTTAGGATATGCGCATAAAAAATGTATGCGCATAACTGAGTAGGATAAACTTTTTATTCGATAAGAAAAGACGCGCATAAACTGCGATGGAAACACTTTTACCGAACAAATTCCAGTATGCGCATTAAAAAAAGGTCATGTGATTTGGTTATAAGAGATCATGTGATGATAAAAATGTGTGTAAATGGACAAACCAGCAGGCTGACCACATTGTAAAACATCTGAAATGGTGTTTTGGTCATTCTAAAATGCCTTGACCATTTCAGTATTAGTGTTATTATATTATTAATGACCTCCAGAATTGTTAAGAGCGTCTGTGCTCCACGTCTCACGCCTTCAAACGCCGCCACGCGTTCACTGCGCGTCAGCATTGCCTTCTGAGGCGCAAGTCATTTATTAAATGAAGAAAAGATTCACGCAGTTTCTCCTACCCCAGCAAATTCCGTTTTTACTGTTGATATTTGGCGCCATTTAATCAGGAAGTGACGATTTTGTTCTCTTTGACTCGTTGGATGGAAACGCTGCTTTATTCGCACATCTTTTATGCGATATTCCAGTTTTGCGCATAAAGTTATTTCGCATTTTTGGATGGAAACATAGCTAATGTAAACTTCTCTTGTTCAATGGATGAAGTGGAATGCACGTTAAAATGCGGCAGGGATTCCCCTGAGGGAAGAGTTGAAAGAAAGTTTTCGAGTGCATGTCTAAAAGTGGACTGAAACCCAACCTTGCCCAGGTGAGACTGGTGGCGCTATTGCTCAGAAAGCTGATTTGAAAACCAGTGTAGGCACTGAAGAAGAGCATTTAGGAAATGAATAGATGTCAGGTGTTAGCTCTGGCGTGTGAGAACAGAGAACATTCTGTTAAAAGTGACTGAAAAAAAAAAAAAGTTGAGAAAATTGGACTCAATGGTAAGTTTCACAATTTATTAAATGACTGTATCTGCAGCTATTCATAATGGGGTATATGCACATGGATTTTTAATTCTCAGTAAGCCAGCTCAAGCACTTCTGGTGACCTGTCTTTCCATTACAAAATTGCCACGTTTAAGATTTGGTTTATTTGAAAAACAATGATCTTCACTGCCTGATTGCCTACAATATAAAGTGGGTCTCAGACCGGACAAGAAGCACAAAAAATGTGTATGAAACTTTTTTTTTTTTTTGCACACCTGAGTTTTAATTCATACAGTTTCACCGCTAATTTTACAAAATGTAACATTATTTTTTATTGCCATGAGAGAGTTCAGGTTTATTTGTTTGAAGTTTAATCTACACAAACTTTTGAAAGAGGCCTTTTCTGAGTGAAATATCCCTTTACACTATTGAAGTGAATCCTTCTAATAAGAGTACAATGCTGTTTGTCATCATTATATAATAATAAAAAAACATTGTTCCAATTAAATGGAAAGACGAGAAGAGTTAGTAGATCAAACAAAAGTACAGTTTCAGATATAGAAAATTGAAAAGTTAAATTTTTTAATGGAAGTAGGTTACAGTATGAAATATAAACTTCTATACTAGGTTCTTATATAAAATATTAATGTTATGTTGTTGTTTTTTTGCTGTTGTGTATTACAGATATATGGGTACCGCAGTTAAAAAGAGGCCATTCCAAAGTATTCACAAAACGACGTTTACAGCCGGGGTAATGTCTGAAATCTTTTCTAAGCACTTTGTTTGCCCACATTACTATGTGGTTTCTGACAGTGGAGACAGTTATTAGGAGAGTTCGATCAATAATACATGCTAAAGACTATCTAATGCTCCATGAAGACAGACACCATTTGTACATCTTGTGGCCAGCATCCAAACTTAGAAACAACGAATGAAGGAAGGTTGATGGGAAAGGCGCTGAGGTAAATCGCGCTTGACTTGTTCCTCCAACAAGCAACAGGTTACAGCCCATGAACAACACAGAGCAGAGATGCGATGTCTTATGGAAATGAGATCGTTTTTTATTTGATTAACGTTCCAAAGAGGAAGCCACGTGCCAGGCGATATTTCCGAATCTTTGGTAGAATTTATTTTATCGACTAGCGGCGAACGCACAAAAACAACAAAGCCAGAAGTGAGAAGAGGTAGCAAACAAGCTTATTGCAGCCTTCCCTCAGAGAAACGCTTTCATCCTCATATTGCTGTAATGCTTCAAAAATCAATACCGGCCTGCCAAACAGGTCAAAATGCAATAAGTGTGCAATCTGTCCGGGAAATAACATTGGCAGAAGCCAGCGCCACTGTCCCGTGGGACTGCTCCTCTCACTTGGCCAGAGAGCGCAGGGTTAATGCATTTCCCACATCACTGATCCCAGAGCAGCGTAGCGCTACGTCAGGCCACGCAATCTGAAATGCCAGATAACACGAAAAAAGACAATAGTTTGATTATCTCATTACGCGCTGATCGGCCCAACTGTCTGTTTCCTCTTCTCAGGCCCTTTTCCTGTCTCATTTCCAGGACTGGATGTCTCTCTGTCATGTTCTTTTCAGACCATTAGTCCACAATTAGAACTACGGCACAGAGTCGCTGCATAGGAAGTGACTGTGCAGCGGTGTGTTCGTAGCTGAGTGTGTGTCAGCAGGTCAGAGTCGCTCTCAAGAGTCACATTAAAACACACAGCAGCATCATTATCATCTCAGCAATTGGCGGTCTTCTCATTTTTCTCATTACGTTAAGGACTGTTATGTCAAAATCGCTCTGTTCATCCGTGACTGGAGGGTTTTGTAGATTTTCATTGGCTCTGAGACATTCCAAAGAGGGAATTCCAAAGAATTATTTTCTTCTGTTAGTTTGTGTGCTCCAAACATCCTGTCCAGTCTTTGGATAGGATAATTTGGATTAGGATAATTTGGAGTTGACTAAATTACTTAACCCTAACACATGATGGTGCTGGACCTATTCATGTCTTCGGACTCACTAAATGAAGCTCTCAAAAAAAAAATTGACGACTTTTGCTAGTCAGAGTTTCGTATTTAGTATACTCAATATGCCAATAGGTAACAAGTCCCTTAATGGGGGAGTCTTTTAAGCATTCATGTTTTGATTCACTTAGTGTGTAGCTGTTTGTGAAAGTAAAATGTTTGAAAACTTTCAAATATCTTAAGCACACAATATATGGAGTTCTTGCTCCCAAAAGAAAAAAAAAACTAGTCTAAACTGGCTGAAAGTAGTTTCAAATTCCAGTTTAAGCTGCACAAACCTACATTTATCATAATTAATGTAATGATATCTCCCATGGAATTACTATGAAATCTCACTTAATGGTGCCATAGAATGAAAATCTGGATATACATGTGCATAGCTGAAAAATTTAGTACATTGTAATGTCATACTGAGAGCCTCAAGCACCATTGTTTACTCATTTTCATGTAAATCCTGTCAAAGTAAAAACAGGCTAATCTGAAAAAAAAAAACACTGGCTGTTACGTTCTATATGGGAGCATTAATATGCATGCCCCCAGCAATGCTTGATTGGCCATAATATCTCCTAGTGAGATTACAACAATTATATTTCCCCGCTTATTTTTAAAGTTTAACACCGCTTGTTATATTTCTTATGTATGTTGGACTATTATTTTGAAAACAAGACTGGCATTATATAGCTGTCAGGTATATCCTCTCATCACAGCTCATCATCAGAGTGGAAAATTCAAGAAAGATGGATTATAAATGTATTTAATGCTTCCCCAAATAGGCATAATGTCTGTTTAACGGTTGTATAAGTTTAACATGCTTATTGTGAAACTTGTCATGGATGTTTGAAATGAATCAACAGACACCATGTCCATTGTTTAGTATAAGGGTTAAATCATCTTTATGCATTATGCTTTTATAATCTAGCCTGTATTTCATCCACAACACAACTCAGGAGCAGTTGGACAGAGAGCTCACTTGCTTCTAAAGTTTTCCATTTCAGTTGTCAGATTGCCATTTGACAATGAATCTACTCAGTTTGTTCAAATAGTTATTGACAAATGAAGTATGATTAGTTTGCACATATGTATGTCTGAGCACATCATGCTATGTGAGTATTAGAGACATGAGCCAAGAGCAGAGCTCATTAATATTCACAACCCTTCCAAATAAGGTAAAATCAAACTTTTCCATTTTTAGGCCAATGCTTTGGCTTCTAAACTGGCTTTTTAAATAGTTTCAGGAGATTTTTTGCACTTACCTTCTGTGATGAGAACAATGTAAACAATGTATCAATTGTCAATTGTGTTGTAAGTCATTTTTTCCCTACTCTTTTATGAATATTGTAAATGTGGACATAATTCTGTTTCGCATATTGTTTTAGTATGCAAAAGTGTGTTATTTTGGATGCAGGCCCTGTATTTTTGAGTGATTATTGAATCATTCACTCAACTTTGTTCCCAAGGCTAATTTATCCAGCAACAAATCATGTGTCTTTTTCATGTGTCATCATTCATGAAAATCATTCACTCATCCGATTCGTTCACAGCCAACCATTTTTTTTCAGGAATGAAATGGTTGTCTGTGTTTAGTAGTGAACCAAGAATGGAGCTGTAAAATGAATGAAAAGTGATTACGGAACACTTTGTTTACTGTGGTTGCCTAACACATAATGCTCTAACTTGTTTTTAAAGCTATTTGGCTGTGCTTTATTTTATTTCATTTTCAGCTCAAAGATATTGTTCTTATAACAATATAAGATATCCCATGTCTGACTGAGTTCTGTATTTTAATTTAAAACCAAATGTTTGGTTGATTATGTGATTCTTAGCCCCATCACACACTTGATGGTAAGGGTTTGCATAAGTCAGAGCTACTTTCAGTGTTTTAACAAGACAGAAGATGTGGGCTTGTTCAAGAAAGAAAATTGTGCTGCCATGCAACAAAAGCAATCAGGGACTCGCTGCTTAGGCAGAGAAAACCATTGTACAGGTTGATTAAGTGTTAAAAAAAAAAAGTGTTCCCAGGGAAACAAAGGTAAAACTATTGAAATGCTCAACTTGCGACCTTGGGTTTTTTCATCTGTAAGTCAGGTGCTGAAGAATCACGTTAGCATTTTCTCTTGTGCTGCTGCCCAGATGAAGACAGCACAAATCATGCGCATAGGTGGCATTGATGTAATGTAAAATGAAAATCCCGTCCTAAAACGTGGACATTATCATTAATTTAAAAAATACACTTACAGAATAAAAAAAACAATGCATGATTTTATTTTTGAAGTTGGATAAAATTTTTTAAATGGATATATTCAGAAACTCAAATTTTACTCTAGTGAAATGCAGCCATGTTTTTTAATCCCTTTATTCTTGTGGAGATACATATATATATATATATTTTTTTATTTAGAAGTAAACAGAACTATAAACCTTTTTTCAAAAAGATACTAATAACAAACATCCACATTGCTAAGAGAGATACTTTTATGAATTAAAAAAATATGTGCTACACACAAAAAATAAACATACAGCCATGCATGAGACAAATGTACACTTTTGTGTAAAATTACATTATTGTATATTGACTATAGACTATATCTTGAACGTTTACTCATTTTAGGTAGTGTAGTTCTACCAAATGTACATTTATTTACATTTTCACAGACACCAAAATGTATCATTTTGATGGATTAACGGCACCTAAATGTACAACAGCACTCACAAATGAAGTTTTATAAACTAATTTTGAGAGGAGCACGTGATATGATTGATCGCGGCTGGTTTCGCATCAATAATCATTGCTTGTCCAATCAGTTATCATTGCTAGACCAATCAGATGAATTCTACCCTCCAATAAATAAACCCATACCTTCCTTATCTTTGTTTTGAAGAATCCCCCCATCCACCCCATCTCCCCCTTTTCTCCTTTACCAGGGGAAGCTCTCGAGACCTACCTGATTTTGGACCCTCTGTCATGCTACATGACCAGGCGGGAGCCTTGGGCTCATGCATCTCCGAGCTCAGGGTTCTCTCCCAGGACAGCATGCCAAATCTGCAAATTGTATCAAGCAATAGCTAAGTGTGAACTCTTGAAGTGTGTTCTTAGGAATACTAAGTAATGGCATTAACATTTTGTCAAATCAATGGGATATTTTAAAATTACATTTATTAAAGGGATCATATGATGTAAAGCTTTATTCCAACCCCACCATTTCGTTGAGACTTGTGGTGCATTTCGTTGTGAAAGCAAAACTACATTTTATGTCAAATAAAACGTATACAAATAAGTTCTGCTCAAGTTGCGCTGGCAAAGTTGATCGATTGACTTGATCATCTGCCTTTTCTGGATCAGATTCAGCCTTGAAGTTACAAGGTAGTAGGGGCTTAACATTTCTGTCATGTGATTGAGGTATTCGGCCAGTCACAACACACTGGATAGCTGACCAATCAGAGCACCCTAGGTTTTCAGAATGATGAGCTTTGTAAAAATCTTCACATTTCAGAAAAGCAGGGCAGAGACAAACAACAATAATGTACAATGTGAAAAATAATGTTTTTTTAAAACTTAAACCAACTAAGCATTGCGTTACACCAAATACACAATATAATGTACATTTTAGCAATGTCATATGACCCTTTTAAAGAATGATCAACAAAGTTTAATAAAAACTACACTTTGAAATCTTAATGTGAAAAACATTTCTGTAACCGTTCAACTGCTACTTATGCAATATTTCTAGTGTTTGGTACACAAAATGCAACTTTACAGTCATGCTGTGACTCACAATAGAAGCATAAAATGCATCAAGAAAACATTAAAAATAAAAGGAAAAGGAAGTATCTTTTTTCATCTGCTGTAGACCAAATCTTCAGAATCCTTACAACTGTGAGCAACAGATTCAAGCTTTTATTCAGCAAACTTCATCTCCAGTCTCAGCAGAAACTGTAAGCATATTCAAGAAGTAGTGGAATCAGTGAAATCAAATGCTCGTTGGCTCGTCTTCGCTACAAAACTCTTAATTGTTACAAACTCAGGGAAGCTTCACAAGTTTTATGCCAGTGAAATCAAAAGCTCGCCTGCTTGTCACAGGCTGCAACATTTTCTTGTGGTGTGTTCGAATGACAAATGTGAAAGGATTTTATTTTCAGTGATCAACGTGTTTTTCCCCCAGCTTTTTTTGTAACTTTTTGTAACTAGTGTGTTGGACAGCAAATAAAAAAACACACTACTTTTGGTACCACTTTTGGCATATTTGCAATAAATTGAAATGGTTATGGTTAGGTTAAGAGGTAGGAGTGGGATTATATCGACTTATATCCTTTTAATGCTTTATTGTTAGTAAAAAATATAATTTCATTATATTTTCACTTTTAAAGTGTTTAGATTTTAAAGGATCTAAAAACCATATTATTTATCAATAAAATGCTAAAGGATTGGCACACTCTGGCATTAAAAAAGTGACTAATATATTAAGTAACTATTTTAAAGTACAGCCCCTTTAAGACAACGCCCTCACAAAACACAACAGTCACTGCAAACTCTTAGCAAGTGAGTGAGATCTGAATTTCAATCTGGACTGTTTACACAACCATCCCCCAAAATGCAAATCCTACTGCTCATTAACATGCAGCATACAATAAAGGAGCATCTATTACAAAACACTGCCATCGTCTGTTTCTCTGTTATCGTTGTGGAGACTGAGGTTTACCTATAAGGGGATATTTCACCATCTTGGAGTGGGCTCTGAGCCATCAGCAAAACTGCTCAGCTTAGACTGAGATGGCATTTTCATTCGACCTTAGGGTGACATCCTCATAATGGAAAGGCATCAAAAAGCGATCTGTAAAACGGAATGGATTTCAATCTCCGATGCGTGCATTGATATGCAAAATCTGTTCATCAACTGTATATAAATCTCTGTTAGATGAGTGTTGCCATTTCCACCGAATAGCCCTATTTTTAGGCCACCAAAGGATGAGGCAAATATTTATACTACTTTATATGAGGGATTTTAGTTAATTCCGAAAAAGATGCCTTAAATCATAAAGCCTGTGCCACAAATGCTCATTTTCATAGGTAATTGAAAAAATGGCATCTTATCACTCATCATAACATTTGATATGATTGTTCATGTTCATGAAACGTAAATATGAAAATATGACATTTAGATGCATGGGACAAAGAATAGGAACGGAATTGTAAAGACTTTTTTGCATAAGGAATAAACATCTTGAAAGCGAAATGCAGTTCCACTGACAAATGGTCAGACCATTTTAATAAATTAGAATAATAAAACCACAAAAAAATTTATTTGTTGTTTTCAGAGGGTTTATGCAGAATTCAAAAATGTTTGTATTGTAACACATAAGAGACGTAACATAGTACAACGTCCTAACAAACTCAAAATAATTTTTCGTTCTTTTAATAGAAGAAAAAAATCTATCTATCTATCTATCTATCTATCTATCTATCTATCTATCTATC
>CAIGQV010014432.1:7872123-7906661 GCA_903798115.1 Danio jaintianensis
CTATCTATCTATCTATCTATCTATCTATCTATCTATCTATCTATCTAATTAATGAATTCTCAGGAAAAGCAACAGCAATGGGAAAACAGCAGTTAAGAAAGCATATGATAATGTATTAAGATTGTGATTAAGCATTCAGCCCCACAATATTTATTACAATGCAAGTACAATATAAGCTCTGCGATTCATGTTGACAGATGAGGTAATTAAAATCACGATATGACAATTTGTATGTATTGTGAGTGTCTCAGTGTGTTGCATAATGTGTAGCAGTTAGCCATAAAGAAGGACACCAGACACAAATCACCACAGGGAAAAGATGATCGCATTTATTAATACTTTTTGAACACTGCTTAGATTCTCTTAAGGGAATATATTTAAATCTCATCAGCATTCAGTCTTATTCACTGAAGTTGGCACTGATTTATGCAACAGTAAAACTTGCTTCCATGTTAGAAACTTTTTCATGCCACCGTTGAGAATGCCTGTGGCAATTATTGATACAGCAAACATCCGTCATTCTGAACACATTCTTATGTTGAGTCATATAAACACGGTACTGCAGCTTTTGTGTTAGCAAAGATACACAGAAGCAGGATTTTAACTTTTTTTGAAAAAGGTTGAAAATCGATAACCATTGACTTCCATAGTGTTTGTTTTTCCTACTATGGATGTCGATGGTTGCAGGTTTCAAGGTTTCTTCAACAAAAGAAAAAACTCATAAATGTTTGAAACAACTAAAGTGAGTACATTTTCATTTTAGGGTGAACTATTCCTTTTAAAGGGGAACATACCTAATTCTTATGTGTGAATATATGTGATGTATTTACTCCTACAATATAATTTTAAACATTCTACTTCAACTCTATGACCCTATAGTGCCACAATGCATTGCTTTGATGTCACATTCATCTTCACAGACTATAGAACTGGCAATGTGAAAATACGTATATAAAAATAAATCCCTTTTCTTTGCAAGAACATTTGACGCTGCTGTATATTATACTGAACAGTACAAGCATTTCTTTCAGAACGAATACAAGACTTTCACATAAATGTCACATTCTTTTGACTTCCTAGCAACAACGTCAGAGTCCTTCAAATAAAAATCAGTCTATAGTCTTTAGACAAGTTAAAAAGTTGAGAAAGACCTTGTTTAAGTTTCGTGCTAGCTTTGGCAATAAGAAAAGCAAATAATACATGAAAATCTGAACATTTAGTCCCTACATAGAGTAGGTTGTTTTTGTAAGTGCGACATTTTAATTTGAAATAAATCCGACATATCAAAGCCAGCAAGCATGAAAAAGAAATGGACAGTAAAAGCAAATAAACAGCAAATCATCGAATCAGTTGTTGAGAGGCATCAATCATACCATTATTCTCTTAACCCCGCACTTCTCCTCCCCTGCTGCAATTTTCCCTGATGTTTCTCCAAGGATGAGACAACACAAGCGTCTCAGTAAGAGCAATTACAGAGAGGCGTGTCGTTGAGAGTTTTTCATTTTCCCCCATGCCTCAGATAAAATTACTTTTATTGCTGTTTTCCTTCTCCCTCTGAAACCCATAATCAAAGAATATTTCCTAAGGGTGGAAGCACTAGGCAGGGTTTTACATTTGTAAACTTCATTAAACAAATAAAATGTCTGTCTTTTATTGCCTCATATCGCTGAGATATACAAGAAACAATTAAAGGGCAGCAAATGACAGTCATTTTTAGCCAAATGGAGAAATGAAATCATTTGAGATTTCTCGTATCAGAAAATGGCTAAGAATTTCCAAAGAAAATGTTTTTTTTTATATGAAATGATCTGTAATGACATTTACATGGATCTTTATGAGGTTCTGGGGTAGGATCACATGAATCCAGTTGCGGCAGAATGATTTATTTGTGTTGAAGGTTTTCAGATTATTGCATGTACACGTGGGAAGCAACTTCTGTGTTTTATGTTATGCATTTATCTTTTCAGTTTCAAATGAGGCAGAAAGAAATTAATCAAAAGTTTTCTTACCATGAAGCCGTTAAACACTTTCAGTTTCAAATGGAAATCACCTTGACTTAAAAAAAAAAAAATCCCATATTTTTCCCATAATTACACTCAGAAAATGATGTTTGCCGTTTGTTCCAACTAGTAATGTAAAATGTGCTGAAACAACACAATTATTGAGTTTTTGGAGGGGACATCTTAATTGTTTTATGTTCAATCCACTTAAATTTGTAACAACTAATAAGCTAACTTCATGTTGCCTCAACACAAATAAATTTTGTGGAACCCAGTCATTTTTTACAGTGTACCTCAAATCTGAGAATTCATCATCATGGTTGAATTCAATATAATTGTAGAAGAAATTTGGTGGTGTTCACTACTTTTTCTGCACTTCAAAACAACTCTGGATCCTTCTAAACCCTGAGTAATCAAAATCCTTGGTTATTTTCCTTCACATTTTACACTGGTTGTAATTTACCTGGAGTTAACAGTTAATCCATTTGTAAACTGTAGTTTCGCTATGCAATCCTAAACACTGGATTAGCGTCCTTATTTCTATATGTGCAGTGTGGGTGTTATTGATTGGACAAACCCAATACGAGATGTGTACATAAAGACTCTATATTGCTTCATATTGCTGACTGCCAACAGGATTTCCTAAATGGACATTTGGGGTTATAAATGTAAGAATGTGACGATCTCTTCTTCACTCCAGTTGATTTGTTTTTCCATTAAAACCTTCTTTTCAAAACGCACATACACACTGTAAAAAAAAATCTGTTAATTAACAGTTTCCGTATTTTGTGATTTATTTTCCGTTTATTTACAGTTGTGAATTGCTTTATGGGACCTTGATCTCTGCTCTGTCGACTTTCGATGTTGAAAATTCAACTCTACAGTTTAACAAAGTGACTTTTATTGACATTTTAGTAGTTTGAAATAATGTAGTGTAAAATAAATAATATATAGAGAAATAATTCTGTAAAATAACAGAAAATGTACTGGCAGTTTATTACAAGGTTTTTGTAATGTATTATACAACATCAACCCAGACCACCCGATTCGAATGTTATCACTCGATTGAATGGGCGTTATCAGTGGATATCAGCTGATAGATATGGGCCAGTAGGGGCCTTCTGTGCCTCCTAGTGGGCTTAGAAGGTTGTAATCATCCATCCACATGGTTAATCAGCTATTCTAATAGAGAACAGTTCAGATCCAGATGTGTTTTTACATTACTGTGACGGTTGGGTTTAGGGTTGGGGTTGGGGTAGACGTTAATAAAATACAATTAATGGGAAATTTTACATTACTGTGACGGTTGGGTTTAGGGTTGGGGTAGACGTTAATAAAATACAATTAATGGGAAATTTTACATTACTGTGACGGTTGGGTTTAGGGTTGGGGTTGGGGTAGGCGTTAATAAAATACAATTAACGGGAAATAGTATAATTTCATAAAAATCACGCGTGGCGGTATACACGCTTACCTCCATATGAATGGATTTTCCCGCTGTTATCAGTTTCTCCAGTGGCTCACCGTGTACGTCAGCAGACTTGAGACGTGGAGCAGAGTTGACAGTGATGACTGGGTTCAAATCCGCCGAAGAACGGTTTCAGAAAGCAGCTAAGGCAAAAGTTAATTATTTGTTTTTATTGCTTTTTTAAAAACAGATGGTTGGGTTTAGGGAAGGAGGAGGGCAGGTTAATCGCTGCTTTTGAAAAATAATCGCTGCTTTTCAAAAAATAATGACCGTTGGGTTTAGGGAAGGAGGAGGGCAGGTCAATCGGAGCGGCCTCTGCTGGATTTACGCGAGAACAGCAGATTAACCATGTGCATGTAGGAACAGTAGGCGCAGTAGACCCCTACTGGCCCATATCTATCAGCTGATATCCACTGATAACGCCCATTCAATCGACTGACAACACTTGAATCCGCTGCCCAGACAATATTTCACTTTAAGCTATCAAAAAAGTAATTTTTCCTGAAGCTTTCAAGGTTAAAAGTTGTTGAAAGAAAGATCAAGGTCCCATAAAGCAATTCAAAAGCATAAATAAATGGGGAAAAACATGAATCTCAAAATACGAAAAACTGCTAAATTATGGATATATTTTTTACAATGCACAGTAAATTTAACTCTGAGGGTTCATTTCAGCATGGTGGTGTTTAAATTTTTTTTACAGCCCAGAGTTAAGTGAATACTTTTAAAAGTGCCTCAAAGTTTGTTTCTTTTTAACCTTGCAAAAATGTATCTGACATCTCAAATGAGTGTTAATCTAACACTGCAGAAAAAAATAACAACATTAGATGTAAAAGAAATGTTATAGGAATATTGTAAAAACAATAATTTAACTACTGAGTGAGTAGAAAAAAGAAGTAACTGAACAGGTGTTTATGGAAGAGTAGTAGACCTTTTTTATTTCAACCATTGTAATTGCAAATATCTACTTAAATGTTTGAATGTAGTAGCTAGATTTCCATATGGGGTGAAACTGTAAATAAGTTCTAATTGTTTTTACAGTGGCGTCACGGTGGCGCAGTGAGTAGCACGTTCGCCTCACAGCAAGAAGGTCGCTGGTTCGAGCCTTGGCTGGGTCAGTTGGCGTTTCTGTGTGGAGTTTGCATGTTCTCCCCGTGTTCGCGTGGGTTTCCTCCGGGTGCTCCGGTTTCCCCCACAAGTCCAAAGACATGCAGTATAGGTGAATTGGGTAGGCTAAATTGTCCGTAGTGTATGTGTGTGAATGAGTGTGTATGGATGTTTCCCAGTGATGGGTTGCAGCTGGAAGGGCATCCGCTGCGTGAAACATATGCTGGATAAGTTGGCGGTTCATTCCGCTGTGGCGACCCCAGATTAATAAAGGGACTAAGCCGAAAAGAAAATGAATGAATGAATGTTTTTACAGTTAATTATAATATAGTTCTTGTCCAAATTTGTTAGGATTATAATATAGTTCTTCTCCAGTTGTATGTCCAAATTTAACTGTAAAAAATAACCTTTTCAATGAAATATTGCAAAAAACTTTCCCTACACTAAAATGCTCTTTGTTTTCAATACTGCTAAACAGTGATGTGCTCTTGCAGCAATTAAAACATTACATTAAGAAAAAACAGGGTAAAAGTACAAGATACTTAGGTTCATTTGGTCCATATGTGAAAGTCATAAGGTTTATAATGCTTATTAGTTTAAACAAGAGTGTCCTGTTCATTAAAACTCTGAATGTAACAAGTTTTTTGTTTTTCAACACTTTCTTCCAAAACAAAATGTTGGGTTCGGTAAAATATGGACAAATTCAGTAATTGGGTTAAATGTTTAAATTACTCTTTTATTTTTAACACAGTAGCTTGGTTTGTCCATGTTTCACCCAAATTTGGATTGAACAACTGAACATTGATTATAAGTAAATCATTTTTACCATCATTATCTTTTAATTGTATAGTTCCTTCAAGTTCAGTATTGACAAAAAGTTATAGCCTCCTTGGCTTCCTCTCAGTCGAGATGTTGTCTGAGCTAATGGTGATTGGTCCTCCTTGGGGAGAGTTAATTTTATTTAATTTTATTTTTTTCAGCAAGATGTTATGGTTTTCGGCGACGCGGTGGCGCAGTGGGTAGCACGTTCGCCTCACAGCAAGAAGGTCGCTGGTTCGAGCCTCGGCTGGGTCAGTTGGCGTTTCTGTGTGGAGTTTGCATGTTCTCCCCGTGTTCGCGTGGGTTTCCTCCGGGTGCTCCGGTTTCCCCCACAAGTCCAAAGACATGCGCTATAGGTGAATTGGGTAAGCTAAAATTGTCCGTAGTGTATGCGTGTGAATGAGTGTGTATGGATGTTTCCCAGAGATGGGTTGCAGCTGGAAGGGCATCCGCTGCGTGAAACATATGCTGGATAAGTTGGCGGTTCATTCCGCTGTGGCGACCCCAGATTAATAAAGGGACTAAGCCGAAAAGAAAATGAATGAATGAATGAATGTTATGGTTTTCAATACAGTTTTTAAGACAAGCAGGATATCCACTCTTCCTCTATAGCTACATAATAAAAGTGCTTCTATAGAACTAACAAATAGATCCATATATCGAAATATTAGCAGGTTTCATTCAAGAATCAACTGTGATACAGTATATTTTCAAACTGAACATTATTTTATTTCATGGTGTCCCTGTTACAAATTATCTATATGCCTACTCATAGTACAGTGATAACAATAAATTATGCAATCATACATGCAAATAAATCGAACTTTCATTAAAATCATAACCATGTTACATGCAATTAGTTAATATTACTCAGCAATTCAATGTTGAACTGTAACAAGGACATCATAAAATAAAGTGCAATTTAATTACCTTCATGTTGTTCCAAACCACTATGACCTTCAGTATTCAGAGGAACACACAAAAATATATATTTTCAATAATCCACAGAAGAAACAACAAACTTGTAAATCATTTGCTTGGTTTCCAAACAGGGATTAAAAATGTTATAATGTTGAAATTTCATCTTGCTTTGGTTCACTTTTGCAAGACAATATTATTAAATATAGACCAAACACGTTCCATGTAGGTCAACTCTCATCTCATTAGTGTGAGCACACGTTTTTATGTTCCTGGATTCTGCTCATATCCACCATCATGGATATGTATAGACAGCAGCTCTGTGTGCTTATTGTGGCTTTCTTTGTAACTGTCGTTAAATTATATTATCATTTTGAGAGGCCTTGGGAATTGCTATGCGTTTCTTTTTCTGAAATATTTTCTCTTGAGTAGGTGTTTCAGAATCTTTGCTTCAGGTTAACCCACTATTCATTTTGAGAAGCATTAGCTAAAAAACTGTTTTTTACACAGTGTGCGTGTGCGTGTGCGCGTGTGTGTGCGCGTGTGTGCGCGTGTGTGTGCGTGTGTGTGTGTGTAATAACTTATACATTGTTATAAAGCCTGGTGTGTTGGTCAGTTGATTCAGATTGCTTTCTCACCACAAGCCTCTATACATTGTTTTGTAGCAGGCCAAGACCACCTTGTGCAGGTGGTCTCAGACTGATTGTTTTAGTGCAGATCCGAGTGAGATTGCCATGTTTACATTTGCCCAAACAAACTGAGCTTCCAAAACATTTCAACCAGGAATTGAACACTGCATATTTTAATGTGTGTGTGTGAGACCTGGGACAAAAGTAGCAATTTTCATAGAAACCTCTTTTTTTTTTTTTATATAATTTTTTGGGGGGATTTTTACCTTTATTGGATAGGACAATAGAGAGAATTGACAGGAAAGTGTGGGGAGCAGAGAGAGGGGAAGGATCGGCATAGGACCTCGAGGCGGGAATCGAACTCGGGTCACCATGAGCACCGGAGTGCATGTGTCGATGCACTTTCCACTACACCTTTGGCACCGACATAGAAATCTATTTAGAAAGAAAAATATATTTTAGAAAGAAATATATTTTTGCTGTGTTTATTAACTCACAGGTGTTGTCTATCAATATTAGCAGGTGGTATTTTTGATAAATGTAGAGCAACAAATTAATTTAAAATCAAATTGGGCAGCACAGTGGCTCAGTGGTTGCCACTGTCGCCTCAGAGCAAGAAGTTCGCTGGTTTGAGTCCTAACTGGGCCAGTTGGCATTTCTGTGTGGAGTTTCCATGTTCTCTCCGTGTATGCATGGGTTTCCTCTGAGTGTTCCAGTTTCCCCCACAGTCCAAAGACATGCGCCATAGGTGAATTGGATGGACTAAGTTGGCCGTAGTGTATACGTGTGAGTGAATGTGAGAGTGTATGGGTGTTTCTCTGTACTGGGTTGCGGCTGGAAGGGCATACGCTGTGTAAAACATATTCCGGAACAGTTGGCGGTTCATCCCGCTGTAACGACCCCTGATAAATAAGGGACTAAGTTGAAGGAAAATGATTGAATGAATGAATGAATGAATGAATGAATGAATGAATGAATGAATGAAATCAAATTGCACATTGTTCATTTTGACCCCGTCAGTAGGGACAAAAGTAACTCATGGGTGGGTCAAAAGTAACAAAACAATATATGCTAGAATTACTGGCTTAATCTTGTTTATATTAAATATACCGGACTGTGACCTTGTTAATATGTTAACTGCAAACATATTTTGTCTTCTATCGTTTCAAAAATCTATTAATGTACATTTTCATTTTTTTTATTTCAGTTCCATCATATGTTTCATTAGTAGCCCGACAATACAAAAGTAAAAAACAAATGTATTATTGGTAATTTTCAAGTTTGTAAAACATCTAAATAGAAACACTGCAAATTCATATGTGGAAGTGAAAAACAAGATGTGGATATTAGCAGTGGGACAAAAATGACAAAAAAGTGTTACTTTTATCCTGACAGGAACTCTTCCATTTATACCCAATTTTTATTTTTAAACTAAAAAACTCTGAAGACAATGCAAACTAAAGACAAAAAGACTAAAGACAATGCAAACTTGATGTGTTATAGCAGTAAATAACCTAGATTGATCATTACTGTGACAGATGAAAAAGGAAACGCAACTTGAAATTAGGAAAAAATACAACAATGCAGTGATTTACTTTTTGCACTTGAAAACTGCAATCCGGACATAACCACGGGACACAGTAATAAAATAACTTTTTATTTGGCAGCTCCCTCAAGGGATGCATGTGCTGAATGTGTTGATTTAGTTTGGAAATCAAATGTTGTCAGGGCTCTGAGAAAATTGCTTTGTTACTTTTGTCCCACGTTACTTTCATCCCTGCTCTCCCCTAAATTTGAGACATGCAATCACTCAAAAAATTATTTTTGCTGCTTGTTCAAACTATGTATTTAAAATGAGCTGAATCAACACAATTCTTGAGTTTTTTGGGCGGACAACTTAATTGTTTTATGTTCAAATCCACTTAAATTTGTAAAAACAATTAAGTTAACTTAATCGATTTGCATTTTTTACAGTGCATTTGGTTGCTGGCGGCTGCGTGTCATTTCACAGTACAAATTAAAAAAATGACACTTAAAAGTGGTGCTGAGACCACATTTAAATAACAAGTGCGAAACGTTTCTTTACCAGTGATTAATAAAGCAGTATTTAAAACACAGAAATCCCAGTGTTATGCACAGTGTGACAAGTCCTGAGATAATGTAAATACTTATTCATATATTTTGTATTCAGATTTAAATCCAAGCAGCCTCAATGACTCATGAAGACTCCAAACCTTTACCCTGCCCAATCACATCTTTCTAAGTACTCCTAGAGATTTACTCTCGGTTTACAGCACCTAACTGTGATCAATATTAGCCTGTTCTCAGTGAACATTGCCAATAGCTTGTGGCGTTATTATTTCTCTGTGCTCGAAGATGAAGATCCACTCTAGAGAGCAGTAATTGATGTACTTCCTCATGCCACACCTGCTCATAACTTTCCCTCCCTCATCTGTCTATTCTGCTCAAGGGTTACCATGGAAACCGCTCCAGGCTGCATCATATTCAAACCTCATCTCCAAAACTAGTATTTTTGGTTTACCAAGTAAACAAGGCATCAAAGATTAATATTTGCATGGCATTCACAGAAAGGACAGCAGACGCTGAGGTGAAATAGTACATTTTTCTAAGGTGGAATATATATAGGCGCATTACCTCTTAAGGTCATCTCATTGGTTGGGAGGAACTTCATGACTTAATAATATATAACTGAAAACGTGTACATGATACATATTATGACAGTAATTCATTATATGACTCTTCCAGTCTTATCTATTGTATCATCAGGCTATTTAGGAGCACCACAGAAAATGTGTGTGTGTTTGTATTTAATTACTTATGTGCATGATTTATGGCATCAGGAAATTACATAAATAGAGCAGTGTGAAATATATTGTTTGAGTGAATATACAGTGGTTGTTTCTTGATGAGCATCTCAGTGTATTTATCAAGGCATTTTGCTTCAATCCTTATAGCCTCTCTGCTTTAACTTTTAGAATAATGCTTGTTCACACTGAAGTTATAACGACCACAGCAGAGAGAAACCATATTGTTGGAATCAGTTCAAACTGATGAAGAAAAAAACAATGGCAGTAAATCAGATTCGCTCTGCTTTAAAGAGCTTGAGAATTTAAAATGGCAGAAATTTGTCTAAAATAAACAATTTGTTGGGCAAAACATATTTGTGAAAATGCATAAAACATGAGGTAATAATGAGAGAATAATATATTATAATATTATAAATAAATACTGCAATATTGGAATTCTGCTGATTTAGAATAAATCAGTAAATTAACAATAAAAGGTAACACTTTAAAATAATGGTCCATTATTTAATGTTAGTTAATGTATTTACTAACATGAACAAACAATTAGTAATTCATTTATTATGGTATTAATCCATCTTTGTTAACGTTAGTTAATGTTTAAGTTAAATAACATTAGTTCATGTTAACTCACTTTGCATTAACTTATGTTAACAAGCGTTACTTTGGATCTTAATAATGCATTAGTTAATGTTGAAATATGATTAATAAATGCTGTACAAGATTATTCATACTTAATGTTAGTAAATACATTAACTAATGGATCATTATTCTAAAGTGTTACCAAATAAAATAACAAGATTTTTTCCCTTTACTAAGATTAGTTGATGTTAATGTAAACATTTACAAAATGTACAACGTTTTCAAATAATCAAAGTTCAATCATAAAAATCATAACTTGAACTAAAAGCTAACTTGAACTAATATTGGTTTTGATTTACTGGCATTATCAATGATCAATACGTTGTTAGTTAATAGCTAATGCATTAACTAATGTGAACTAATGGAACCACTGTAATGTGTTATAGCCATATACATGTATATGAACTATGTTGCTAATGTGTTTGGACTCTTCAAATGTCATAGTACTTGCATACGTATATCAAGTCAGATGTTTTTTATTCAAAGTGAACAATTATTTGGGATGCAAATAATAGAGAAAAGATGATGTGTAAGAAGAAGGAAAGAACAGAGTGAAAAGAAATTGAAACTGGACATTAAGACAATTGTGTTGGACAGATTGAGTCAAACTTAATTTCTCTCAGCCGCAGGGTTTTGTCATTGTCGGTCAAGTGGCTGTATTAACAAAATAAGCCCGTCTGCAGATGTGACCCCTACTGTCACATGCAGCACCGAGGTACCGATCTGGGAGTGCTGTGAGTGGCAGGCAACGTTTGGGTGAGACATGCGCCTCAGCAGCGCCCTGTGAACAGTCATATGGGACAAGTGGATGGGGCTGTTCATCATGTCATCAGACAGGATGACGAATTGGCTGACACTGCTCTGAGAGGTCCTGTCATATTCGTCATCTTTATTGAGCCAGACTTTAAGCAGCTCTTGCTCTCCATCCAAAATAGTACGACCACAAATACTCCACAGTGACGTCACACGTAATCTATTTATCAAAGTTTTTTCATCTGAAAACATTTTAGAGAAGACTGACCTTAATTACCTCTCTCAGAAGTCCATAGACAGTTCAATGATCGATCGCCGACTGAAGCGGACAGTCGGACTGACGTATTTGAAGAAAAGGAAGTGATTGCGTTTGCTCTCACTGCCCACCCTAAAAACAGCAAGCCTAAAATTAGCACCCGGGGTGATGCTGATGTACAAACCTGAAGGGTGAACATCCCTGAGGATCATAGCCTTTCAGGCTGACTGCTCCATATAATCACCTGCAGGAGAAAATCTCATTATTCCTGGCCCTGATCTCTGTGTGAAGGGCAGAATAGCAACTATGGCTCAGGCTGAATTAAAACATTGACCCGTGCCTTAATCAAGCTCAACTGAGCTGGAGTCAATGGTGCCGCAGACCCCACTGGGACCTCTTGAAAAGACCTGACAAATCCCAAACCAGCGGCAGAGCCAGTTAAGGGCCAGGGACCAGATCACCATCCTGCAGGTCAAGAAGCTGATTAACCATCTGCACTTCAAACCATAGCATAACACCCGGCTCTGAGTGTGATCTTCTTCATGTGCATGCATCTGAGGAACACTAATTGTGGAGCTTCATTATCTTTCAACATTTTCCAATCGTGTGTGATGTGCTCCGTCACTCTAAAGGTCAGCCCATCAGCAAAAGATTCATAATGTCATAGAATTGAAATGCAATCTGCGATTAATTAATAAAACTTTTTCTAAAAATAAAATTTTTTTTTAAAAAAGTCTTTTAAGTCAAAGTTGTATATAGGCATTTAAGGAACAATATGTAGTTTTCCTAACTAGGGAGCACTTATTCACAACAAACAAAGGCATAGTCTGAGTATGGAATCATGGGAGTTGTCATCTTCATTAGATCCTATGAGACTCCTGCAGAAGCAATGTTTATGAATGAGCTAAAGTATTCAAACCTTATAATCATGGTAGTATGAAGCAGAGTAAAGCTGAAAGCTGTTAAAGTAAAACAAGAGTGCTGAAGCAATTGCTATTGAAAGATGAGCACAATGAGAAAAGAAAGCAGCAGTGCTTTTATTATGCCACAGTCGACTGTTTCTGATTCTTCTGATTGTGATCACATGGGAAGAAGCAGTGCTGTTTTATCTTACTAAATGCATTTTAGGGTTCTGTTATAGTGCTGCTCTGTGCAGTCTAATAAAATGCACAACAATAAAATGTTCCATTCCATTAAAGCATCTTCTGTGTTTCCCTGTTTTCTATTCAAACCAAACCAGAAATCAAGGGTGTATGATGTCATTAGAATGGCAACACAGGGCACGGTCATTCTCACTAATTAAAATTGCTTATTTCTCTGGATTTGAACATACTTTGAAACATTTGGGATAATACGTCAGCAAAATATATAAAACTCTTATAGTGGTTTTTGTGACTTTAAAGACAGATGGGCTCAATCTGCCACTTGGGGTCTACACAATCGACACCAGAAACATATGGATGAATGGACATGCAGATAGAAAGACGGACAGATGGATGAATACTTACTTCAGGATTATACAGAGAGTAAGAGGCAGATGAGTTTTGATCAGTTTTGAAGGGGTTAAACTCTGCAGAGAAGTGGACCTTGAGGGCCAGAGTTGAGAATCCCTGATCTAAGGATTATCCACGATTTCGCTGCTGGATTTCAATGCATTCTGAACCCCAGAGACATCTGTGAGAAGAGAGGATGTTCAGGTATGGAGTGAATGTACTGTACCTTTCAAGTTTCAGATTAAAGAGATAACGGCACAGTGTTAGAAAATAAAGATTATACGTTTTTGAACCATTCACAAAAACTTCATTAATTAAATGGATCACATGACTCATTATCCAAAACCGAATGCAAAGTTATTATTACTATGTATTCAGTTCATCGTTGAGGAGATGCATGCATTAATTAAACCCAATCAACCAAGCAAGAGTGCTGCTGAACTGAAGATCATGTGTTCAGTCAATCAGATTACATATATAATTGTAATATGCACTTATTTTTCCTCTTAGTTTTTATGGGAAATCTTTTACTCATCTGGGAAATATAAATCCAACTAAGTGCGTAACATGAATCTGTTGAAAAATAGATGATGAGTGATCATTTCAGTCAGAGGCAGCGTGATCAAAATAACACTCACTGCATTAAAAATGTATTAATGTTACCGCACAGGAATGCTATCGATTTTAGATTAAATATTTCAAGGTCCAAAAAAAACATTTTAAAATCAGATTTCTGAGGATAATCTCTCTTCATGCCGTCATCCCAGTGGACCAGGAAATGTCAGTCTTGACAGTGTGATCAATCAAATAAATACAATGTACTCATTAAATATGTTTTCTCTAATGCCTTTTAGGGCAGCAAAATAAAATAAACAAATAGCAATGACACAAGAACACCAACTGAAGTTTGGATGTATTGTACTTTTAATCTTGGTCTGAAAGAATGACACTGCAGTAGATTAAAAATAAAATGTATGTCTTGTCTTACCAATTTATTTCATGTGCAATATTTTCAATATTCATACAGATTTTTGTAGTATTGTTGTCGGAGACATATTCGATTGATTCAGTTCTTCTAAAGTGAAATCAAAAGATCATGCTGACATTCAGATTTCACGTTTAAAAAAAACTCAGATCAGAAAAAATATGCCGTGACATTTAACCTTCCACTATGATTGATTTCCCTTGAGAAATTTACAAAAGATGTTGCAGTCAGGGTGATGAAAGACCCTTTACAGCACTCAAATACTCTGTGTGACAGACAACTTCAAATGTTACAGTGATGAAAACAAAAAGCGCAGTGAAAAATATCTGACTTCCCTGATCCTTTAACTTATCAAAAAACTGTTTGGGCAAAACCTTTTCTAAATAGTGGTCAGTGACAGTTGCTTAAAGGGTTAGTTCACCCAAATATTTAAATCCCCTGAAACTTTTGTTCACCTTCTGAACACAGATTAAAATATATAATAAAATATATAATCTCATCCTCAATAGACAGTAATGATCCCTTTCCAAAAAAAGGACCCAAAAACTAAAAAATAATTCCATGTGACTTCAGTGGTTCAACTGTAACCATATGAAGCTCAAAAAAACACCTTTGTATAGCAAAAAAACTAAAAATAATAAAATAAAAATAACTTTGTTTGCCAATGTCCTCTGTATGAGATCAGGGTTTGTGTTTACTGTGTGTAATACAATGCTTGCGTGTTTTGCTCCTGACTTTAATGGCAACATGTTATACTGCCCGTAGTATATGCACACCATGATGACCTGAGGCAGGAGGGAAGACATAGGCAAAATGTATAAAGTTTCTTTTTTTGGCACAGAAGTGTTTTTGGAGCTTCATATTTTTACAGTTGAACCACTGAAGTCATGTGGAATGTTTTGTAATTAACAACAGAATTTTCATTTTTGGGTGAACTAACATTTTAATCTTTTGAATATGAGGAGGGCAAACTAAATAGTATATGAGATGAATCTTTTTCTACTTGAGATTTGAATTGAGATTCTCAACATTATCCTGCTCCCTCATGCATTTGTCATTCATTGATGAAAAGCATTTTTATGGGACTTGATGAAGTTAGTGACTGTGAAGATGTATTACTCTGGAAATCACATATTTGAAACAACAAACCCTGCTGTCGAAGGGTTTCTGTTAGTTTAGAATGACTCACCATCTTTCAAAGTTAGTGAAATTGGAAAGTTAGGCTGCGAGTTTCATATAATTAAGGAAATTACAACTAAGTGCCAGATTAACGCCAATCTAAAAATGTTCTTTAATTTTGATCAGTGTTCTTTTTCAACATCTCATTTAAATGTATTTATACTGTGCTTCAGAATATATGTAACTTATGAAATAGGCTTAAAAACTGCTCCTTTACTCATGTTATGAAAAGTTACAATAGGACTGAGCAGCGACCTCTAATTTTAATCTCCAATGTGTGTATGTATGTATGTATGTACGTACGTACGTGCGTATGTATTTATGTATAATATTTACATGTGTCTTGCTACAAATAATGTTAAATTAGTGTGAAACATTTTTCTGTATTACGGCACATGCATTTGTTGTAGGAACAAGAACTAACTGTAGCTTCACAGCTTTAAAGAAAGCCATGGGTTCCTGGTGCACATGTAGTTTTCGTGGAATGTGCTTCAAATGAAAACAAATCAACAGGACGTACCGACTCCAAACAGGATGTACCCAGGTCCTGGCGTAGTGTTTTCTCAATCTGATCTGCAAACAGGAAAAGAAAAACAATAATGGATCATTACATGCTCTTTTCCAAAAGCTTAGTCATTACACAAGCTGTTGAAATCCACTATGCCAGAACTCCATTAGGTTGCCGGGTGGAGAAATAATCACCTTCTGACCAATAGGAGTCATGCTCGTAAACAGTGATTACTTTGTTTTTCAATTATGCTAAGATGACAGGAATATGCGGTTTCTGAAGGAATACATTAGCCGAGAGCAGACCGTCCTCCTTTTCCTGCCTCAAAACCCACAGCAAATGACCAAGAGTCACGAAATAAATGACAAGGCATTTCCCACTTATGCCGCTCTCAACAGTGCATAATAAGAAAGCCGTATCTGCGCACTCACCCTGGAGAATAACAGGCTTTTGATGGTCAGTGGTTTGATAAGATTCAGTGCAGTCACATTCAAAGATAATCACATTTCCCAGAGACGTGTGAATATCGCCCAGACATATTCACACATTTCTGGAAGATGTGTGAAGATCTCTCATAGTTGTGAGAATATCTGCTCCCCTGCCACCCTTTGATGACCCAATGCAAACTCCAACCCGAACGAAACAGACAAAGCTGGGTTGTTTTCGCTGTCTAACCGACATCTCTCCTCATAGCCATCTGCGTTTCTCTCGTTCCCTCTCACGTTAATGTCATAAAGGCTATTCCAAAAAAGAAGAAGGTGACATTTTGACTGTCATCGCAAAGAGGGATGGCTTTCATTAGATCCCATCCTCCTCCTTTGAGAGGGTTTCATCTGAGCTGCAGCACGGAGCATAAAACAGCAAGAAATTTACATGGAGGTGTAGCTAGAAGGAACGCCTCTGGCTTCAGCGGGTAGTCAAAAGCTGGAGAGCAGGGGAATCCCGACATCAATCATAATTGCATTGTTTCTCTTCCCGCCTTGCTCAATCCAGGCCCCTGAGACACGGGCGCTCACTTATCCCCCGTCTGATATAATGATGCAAAGTCTCTGATCCTGATTCTCTACACACCACGGTGCACTTCAAAGCCTCATTTACAGAAAACAACCTTCCATCAAAATGAAAAACACAACAAAAATGATGCTAGCTTCGTCCTTTTGTTCAGCTCATCAGCGTGTACTTGCTTTTCCAATTTAAAACTCAGGAAACATTAGCATTATGTGACAATAACGGATTTGTGAAGTGTTAACACACAATTTACAGCATATTTACGGTGCAGGTTGCTTTGAATTCATTCCCTTACAGCTCTTCACACAGGATGTCTGAATCCTATAATTAAATCAGTCTTACCGTTATGACAGCTCGGGTGCTACTATTAGGAATTAAAATTCACAAGCAGAGGCCTACTAAACAGGATTTTCATACTTCAAGGAACATTTCCACTTCAGTGGAGAACTAAAAACATTTTTTGAAAAGTTTCAAACACAGATGACAACGGATCATGTCTCATGTGTTTGCATTTACATAACAATCGTTCCCTGAAATATTTTTTTTGTATGAAAGAGGAGTTCTGCATGGGTGGCACTTAAAGTCCACATGAACCGGAAGCTGCGACTGTTTTTTTTGTTTTCGTTTTTTTTGGTATTGTGACGCAGTTCCTAGAGAACCGGAATATGAAATGAGAAAACAGTGGGTATGGCTTGTTTTTTCTGCTGCAAGCTGAATGGATGTAGTAAAGTAGGCATTTCATTCAGAAAGATCGGGAAATGGGTTTTAGAAGAGTTATTACAACCTAACAGACACCTCCTCCTCACCATTTCTGTTTTTGTCTAAACTGACAGTTTGAAGGGGCATGTTTAAGTACGTTAACCACACCCAATACCTCAAAATCACATTTCAAAAGTGCATTTTCAGATTTTAATTTTAGATTACAAGTGCAAACTATTTCTCTTTTCTTAATGAGATGCACAGATGAATTGTTCACCACAAAACTGCCAAAGTGAGCTAACAAAATCATATGATTAGTTTTGATTTCATTTGTACGTTAATGTCGTACAATATAACATCATAGTGGGCGACTGAAAGGGAAGGTGGGTTTATGACCTACATAAAGGTTCTTTGTTGGCATTGATGGTTGCTCTGTCAAGTGCTAAATGTTTGTTTTAAAAATACTATTCTTCTGGAAAGCAGATAAAATCCCATTACTAATTTTTTTTTTCTTTTTTTTAAAGATGCCTCAAAGGTGCTTCCCTGTAAAGGTCAAGACGTGTTTCTTCTCCAAGAAAGAACTTAGCATGTTGTCGTTTATCACAGAAATACAGATTATTATAATTACTGCCAAAAAAATCATTAATTGCACCTCTCCTGCCTACAAAAATATCAAATGGTTTTTTAAAAAGCTTCAGGTGGAAGATCACATGCCATTTAATGTCACGACCCGCATTCTCACAAAAGAGCATTTAAATGAAGTGCTCTCTTTTTTAAAACACCCCAAGCTAAACCGTATTATCTCCATTAAAAGGTGTAATTGAACCCACATCAATCTATTGTAGTTCTTCAGCTGATCAGTAAAGCAATTTCTCTTTCTTTTATCCTCCTACCCTTGTTGGGTAACTGGCAGAAAGTCTGAGATGAGTGCAATGAGTAAGAACAAGCTGTTAGTCGGTCCCAACAGGTGTCTGCATGAGCTAACTGTTCATTTTTAAACTGCCATGTGCTTGTAAATGGCTGATTCATTTCAATTATCACATGCGACTACAGTGGCCCATAATTCTTGTTCAAGACGCAGTCACAGCGCTCACATCGCTCACGCCGCTCACGCAGGTATATTCAAGCACTTATGTATTCATACGGCAAAACGGCAGCATGATCTTTTAGAAAGTCAAATTGATAGCTCGCAATTTTATTCTCGTTTTCAGCCAAATGTGTTTGCCCATTTGGGAGGCAATGGCAACGATCATTATATTTGTCTAAATGCATCACTGGTTGCTGGTGAAGGAGACGGGTGGGATGTTGCTGACACCATCATGCTTGTCTGGCTGCCTAGAAAACACTGCACAAATAGATTCGCTTTAATTAGAGCGATCATTAGGCTGGAAGTCTGTGATACCACGAGGCCCGTGGAGCAACAACTTTAACTACATCTTGTGACAGGAAAGATACACTGCATTGACTGCAGATTAACAATGTGTAATGTTTGATTATATTCATGTTTATCCCTTGGCAAATTTGCTTCATGCAATTATTGACTATTCCTCTCTGTAACTTGTACAGCTAATATTCCTTATGGAATTTAATGACCACTAACTGTTGTAGCTTCAATGTTAAGATATCTGAATAATGATGATAACCACAAATAGTTCTGTCAAAATTTACTCTCTTTTTTTTTTTTTTACAAAACATAAAAACTCTGCAAAGCAAGGTGAGTAAATAGTGCCTACGCTGGAAAAAACACCAATTAATACAATTTTGGAGGAGCAAAAATATCCAAGTTTAGCTAAAATTCTATTGTATTGTATTATAATTTAAAATAAAAAATTAAGTCGTTTATTAATAAAAAAATTTTTTTTATCTTGTATTCAGAATGGCTAATAAACACAAATCCAGACAATATTTGTTAGAGTCAAGTGGACCAACTAAAAATAGCAATGTGAGGAATATTTTGAAGAGAGAAATATTGAACAAATCTAAATAACATTTAGTTGCTTGCATTTGTTTACACTGTTTTTTACAGTCTATTAAAACTATTATGTAAGATACTGGCTCTACTATTTGTACATTTTGGCTGTACTTTTAAAAGCTGCAACTGTTGCACTCAGTCCCAATTCTTCTGAATTGAATTTCTTCTTTTGGAAGAATATCAGGATATACAATCAATCTGTCCAAAAGTATTTTCATGCACCTTTCTGACATTCATGACCCTGACTTCCTAGAAAATATTACTTTTAAGATAGTTAATGATAATATCACTTATCTTGGGCTGATAATCCCTAAAGATTGCAAATTAATATTCAAATTAAACTTTGTAGAATTTCTTTCAAAACTTAAAAATAATATTAATAACTGGAAGATTTTACCCCTGTCTATGATTGGTCGCATAAATTCAATTAAAATGGTTTCTCTACCTAGATTTTTATATCTTTGTCAAAATCTCCCTATTTTCCTTACCGCAGCTTTTTTTAAAGAATTGGATTCTATGATAATGTCTTATGTTTGGAATTATAAAACACACAGAGTCTCAAAAATCCATCTTCAAAAGCCTAGGTCTGCAGGAGGCTTGGGTATGCCAATATTTAAGCATTATTATTGGGCTGTCAATGCTAGAGCTTTAATGTTCTGGCTGGAGGATGCACTAGTTAACTCTGCAGCAGTGACTCCTCTATGGGTGCAAGTGGAGGCCAATTTAGCATTAGGGACCTCCCTAACGGCGATGTTGTTCTCTAAGCTGGACAAGCATAAAGTCTTAAATAATCTGAGCTTTATGTTGAAAAACTCAGTAAGAATTTTTAACCAAATAAGTAAAGCTCTAACCCTACCAGAGATCTCTGTATATGCACCGATATGTCAGAATCATTCATTCTTACCTGCATGGACTGATAAAACTTATTATGTATGGAGAGAAAATGGATTGTGTTTTATCAAGGATCTTTATGTCGAGGGGCGTTTTGCTTCCTTCAGTCAATTAAGGGAAAACTTTAATCTCCCTCATACACACTTTTTCCGTTATTTGCAAATCAGGCATTTTGTGAAGTCTAAAATTCCAAATTTTGAACTCTGTCCAGACAAGCATGTGTTTTATGATATCTTTACGAACCCCCCTGATTCTAGACATCTTATTTCTAAATTTGTGTGTTTATTCGAAAGTTGTGTTACGGTATCCTCTATGAGATTTAAAGTTGCCTGGGAAAAAGATTAGGGAGTCGAACTCTCTGGAGACACATGGGACAATTGTTTGACCTCAATACAGTCATGCTCAGTCAACAGCAGACACCAACTGATTCAATTCAAGGTCATACATAGTCTACACTACACTAAAGCAAAGCTACATAAAATCTTTCCTTCTGTCTCACCAATGTGCGACAGATGCAAGATAGCAGAGGACACGGTTGCTCACGCCTTTTGGCTCTGTCCCTTACTAAATAGATTCTGGACCAACATATTTGACTGGTATTCCAAGGCCTACAGCATATCTTTTCTACCAGATGCCGAACTTGCCATCTTTGGCTTCTCACAAAACTCATCATCTCTCCCTCAAACAGTGCAAGAGTCCTTAATGCAAGGCATGGTCGTGGCTAAAAGACTAGTGCTTAACTATTGAAAATCACCATTACCCCCTTCATTCCAGAACTGGATTACCGACATGATATCAGTTATTCAGATGGAAAGACTCCGATTTTTAAAGACTAGCTCTATAAGAAAATTTTTGGCTACTTGGGGTCAATTTCTTGATTTATTTGACAATTCTATAATCCAGGAGCAATCCAGTGACCCCTCTGGGGTTTAAGTTATATATATATATACCCTCTCTAGTTTTGATTGTATGGTTTTTTCTGACTACAACGTGTTTTTTTGTCTGTGTTTGTTTGTTGTCTTTTTTTTCTTTTTTTTCTGTCTTTTGTATGTCTACAGTACGAGCCAGTGTTTGTTCTTGTTATGTGTATATATATATATATATATAAAAACCTTAAAATAAAGTAATAAAAAAAAAAAGCTGCAACTGTCAGTTTGCATTGATGCACTTTTCACTGCAATGGTCAGTGGTCATACTGTATGTTAATATACACTTATACCTCGTTCTGTATAATGCACATTGTTATTTATACTCTATGCGCCTACTTTGTATAATACTTAATACTTCACATTTTCAGTTGCAGTACCTGTATTGAACAAGTAATTACCAAAGAAAGTACTGTTAACGCTGTTTCAATGGTAGATTTAGGAATAGTATCTAGTTATTAGTTTGTAATGACTATGATAAGTAGTATGTACACACTGTGTCATTTGCACCTTACATTATGTACAGTCTTTACTTAAACTGGTTATTGGTTTCCTACATTATCGGGCTGCAAATCTTATGGTATAAATGATAAATATTTATAATAATATGTGAAGTTTATTTGCAAAAACATAACTTTTGAATTTTTTAAATATCATGTTTTTATTTTGCAGTGTACAACTGCAAAAAAAAAAGATGATTTCTGAAAAATTCTAAAAACTGTGGTTATTTTTTTGCTATTGAATTCTTCATATATTGCTATTTGCACTTCTGGGTAAATGCTAACTGCATTTAATTGACTTTACTTGAAATTATGAATCAAATAATCATACCTGCTTGGAAATTAAATGACCAATACTTTTCAAAAAATGTCTCCCTTTTTGTTTAATTTTTACAGTTACCAGTGGGTAAACCATTATTTTCTTACTGTAAACTAAGAAACAACATTTATAATTTTACATTTTAAGCATGTAAAAAAGAAGAAAGGGCTGAATAAAATGTTAAAACCCAGAAATCCACTCAGCCTTTGTCATCATTAGGAGTAAAGTAACAGATACGGAGAGTTGACGGCACCATCATTAACAGAATTGACTTACAGTGAGAATCACACTGATCTTCTCCTCTCGGCATCACACCCAGGCTCCATTTAAAATGGAGACTACATTTGCATTGAAATCACATTTAACCGTCTCGAATCAATCAGCGATATAAAAAGGAAAAGGAATGTGTGACTGAAATAAAATGGTTTAAGGAGAGCAGCTTTCTATTTATATTGTCTATGTGTATATTGTCTTTTTTTGTTTTGTGTATGCAGGAGCTCTTTTTGGATGGGACTAGATTACCCAGAGGGTGCAATTGAATTTCTGTTTCATTAACATACTTTGTAAAAATAATGCTTCTCTATATTTATTTTGACTTTCATTGAAACCTATAACTAAATCTATGTTTCTTTTTGCACTGCCTGGTGCAGCTTCATTATGAATTGTAGTAAAACAATAGTTGTCGGTTTAAGAACAGCAGTATCAATAAAAGTTAAGTATGATCATCACCTTAATTAACTCTTTTCCCTTATGCATACATAGTATTTTAATTACATGCCTGTATCACATTTAAACATCTTATGTCAGTGGGTTTTGTGATGCTTCCAGAGCACAAAACTCTCAGTTCTATCTAAATTGTATGACATGAAAACACAAAAATCCAGTTAATACTCGTGAACAGAGCCTACAACCTGCATTCTAACTTGAGAAAATGTACCAGTCATAAATTCATTCATTCATTTTCTTTTCGGCTTAGTCCCTTTATTAATCAGGGGTCACCACAGCGGAATGAACCACCAACTTATCCAACATATGTTTTACGCAGCAGATGCCCTTCCAGCTGCAACCCATCACTGGGAAACATTCACACACATACACTACAAACAATTTAGCTTACCCAATTCACCTATAGCGCATGTCTTTGGACTTGTGTGGGAAACCGGAGCACCCGGAGGAAACCCACGCGAACACGGGGAGAACATGCAAACTCCACACAAAAATGCCAACTGACCCAGCCAAAGCTCAAACCAGTGACCTTCTTGCTGTGAGGCAACAGCGCTACCCACTGTGCCACCGCGCTGCCCCAGTCATAAATATTTAAACTAATTATAATGAATAATTATTGTTAATATTTTTTATGCCATATATCAACATGTTGTTTGGCTTGTAGTCTTCAAACTTGAAACTATAGACCTTTAATTTACTGGAAAGCTGCATTTCTTTGCAATTCTTCTCTTTTGTTGATGACAGATTATAAATCATTTTTGTTACAATTTTGTAAATATGTATGGTGCATGCTGCAGTGCTTAAATGAAGTTTGTGTATATCATTTATTGTAAACGCAGCTGCTCTGAGACATTGAAAACACTGTGTCCATGAGCTGTTTGTCAAAAACTCATTTATTTTTTATCACAGCAGTTTTGCTATTTAATGATCAAGCTAAACCGCCTTGTTTTTGCATGCAGTTATAGTATTTAAAGTTACCAGACAACTGTCGAATAACATTGTTTCATACAGTACACTGTAAGGGCATCTTTTAATTCACAGTTTCTTGCAGCTCATGATTCATGAGGGTTTTCTGTTTATGCTTTTGGATCGACCTTGATCTCTGCTTCAGCTACTTTTGATGTTGACAAGTGACCTCTACTGTTTAAGACATTAACAAAAATTATGGTTGCATTTTATTTTACAGTACATGTACTTAATGTGTACTTACTGTGGAATTATCTAAGAAAGTGCTGGATTATATAAGGTAACTATGTGGGTTGAAGTTAGGTTTCATGGTAGGTTTAGGGATAGTTATAACCCAGTTTGTGTAATTACTATGATAGTTACATTGTATATACTTGCAATAAAGGACTCTAGAATCAACTACTACTGAAATATAGAAATAAAACTGTACAATGACAGAAAAAGTCCTGTCAGCTCATTACGTTTTTTTCTTTTTTAAATAAATTACATGACCAACCCAGAAAATACATCATTTGAAACTACCAAAATGTCAATAAAACATTAAAAGCATTAATAAATGTAAATTACTGTCAATACAAATGAAAACATTTGTTAAATTAACTCATTTGAGTTTTTAAAGTGGGTTTCCTCCAGGTGCTCCGGTTTCCCCCACAAGTCCAAAGACATGCGCTATAGGTGAATTGGGTAAGCTAAATTGTCCGTAGTGTATGTGTGTGAATGAGAGTGTATAGGTGTTTCCCAGTGATGGGTTGCAGCTGGAAGGCCATCCACTACATAAAACATATGCTGGATAAGTTGGTGGTTCATTCCGCTGTGGCGACCCCTGATTAATAAAAGGACTAAGCCGAAAAGAAAATGAACGAATGAATGAGTTTTTAAAGTGTACTCATGAACACAGATTTTCACTCACGATTGCCACTGTCAATGTTATTATTATACCCTGACTGTAAATCAAGTGAAGTTTAATAAAGTCCTTAAGACTAAAAATAAACTGCAGTTGAATTTACTGTAAACATTTTAATTGCCACAACAAAAATTACACTTTAAATTCAATGATAAATTGCCATTTCTAAGTAGAAAGACTGATATGGCATCAGTTTTGTAAAAACAATTACTCCGATAACAGTTTATAACATTGAGAGGTAATTTTTCGAGTGTTTTTGTCTGTGTCTGCTTGTGCATGTGGGTGTATAAATGGCCATGTCTCACACAGGCGGTGAGGATAACAGGCTGTGGCTGTAATGGTCATCCATCAATCACACAGACAGCAGTGAGGTTCAGACTTTAAGCTGGCATCTCTCTTACATGCTGTGCTGGCCATTACCTGCCTTATAACCAGACATGACTCTCTGTATAATGGTTTCCTCACAAAGCATTACACAGAACAGAGAAACATCCCACGTTCTCACTTCATAAGGCTGATCTGAAAACACACACTTAAAGTGAGTTTGTTTGATAATCATTTCAGCTCTCGCTCCCACTCCCACCGATTTAGCTGTTAATATAATTTGATTACTCTCTTTCAATGTGTCAATGTTATTGACTTGTTTGGTCAAGCCAGTGAGAAATGGGAAAACAGGCAATCCTACTCTCTTATCTGTTCGTCAACGAAAGTCACTTTCTATGGGAGACTGCTGCAGAGTAAAAAAAAATTGCATTGTGAGGAATTTAAAAATGAAATGAAATCTCATTTTGAGATGAAAAGTCACACTGCTGCAAAATCCTCATTACAGGAAAGATGCAGTATTAGATTTAAATGAATTATGAGATATCAAGTCACAAGTTAGATGAAAAATTTTGCCATTTGAGATGGAGCAGCTCGTAAAAAAATGATTGAGGTATTAAGTCACAATTAATGAGAAAAAAGTGCTATTTATGATATAGTCACATTGTAAAATATGAACTTATATAATGTATGAGATAATAAATCATATTGAATTGAAGTTAAAAAAAGGATTGAAACAAAGTTGCAATATGAAATTGCAATTAAAGAATATTAGATTTACTCAATAATAATTTAATTACTTGACTCAGTGCTCCATAAAATCCCTATACAGTAAATCTCACTACATAGGCAATAAAAAAGAAACTCATTTAATCCTTTAAATCTGAGTCAAACAGGGCCTTTTAGCTTTATTAAAAATAACACTTAAGAAAAGTTAAACAATATATGAATCAAAACACAAAATGTTTTGAAGTATTTAACATTCATTGTTTCTTAAGCATGTGCAATTCTGAGACGTAACTAACCATCTTTAGTTGAAAAATCAACTTGTGCAAAATATGTATATATAATATAAATACACACACGCATGCACGCACGCAGGCACACACACACACAATCTGCTTCTCTGAATTTTTTACCATATATATAGTCTTAGCTTGTGCAATTGTCTTGATAAATGTAACAATCTTTAGTTGGAATCTTTTTTTTGGCAAAATGTATTTCAATAACAAAAAAATACAATTACTTTGCTTTTCTATATTGGTTTATATATAAAAAATGAATTTATAGTATTTAAAGCAAGCATATTATAAGTAACTGTAATTAAATTGCCTAAAAATGAAAAGTAATCCCTTACTTTAGAGGAAAAGTAAATTAATTACACTGTTACTTTGTAACACTGAAAATGATATTATAAAAACTGTAAGATATGAAATTGTAAATGCAAGACAAATTTGTAATCTGTGACAGAGTCGCATTGTGAGACATACACTTGCAATTACAATTAACAAATTCATAATATTATATAAAGTGACACTGGAAGGCATAAGGTTGCAATTTACAACAAAGTTGTTATGTAAGATATAAAAGCATATTGTGACAAAGTTGCAGGTAAGAGAAACAGGTTGTAATATGAAAAATTAAATCACTGTGAAATGAAATTACAAATGATGAGAGAGTCTCAATTTCAGACATAAAATCACACAGTGAGATATAAAGTCAAAGTTATGACAAACAACTTGCAATTTAAGATCTAAAATCAGATTATGCGAAACAGTCACAATATGAGCTATAAAGTCACATTGCGAGATATATAGTTGCAATCACTATAAACAAAGTTTCATTATGCTCCCAAGTTGCACTGTGAGAAATCATGTTGAAAACGCAGGAAACAAAATCACAATTTTGGGACACTGTAAAGTCATACACAGCTTTAAGGCATGCATTTGCAATAGAATAAATAAAATTCTCAATTGCAAGAAATAAATAAACAATGCTGAACAATAAAGCAAAGATTATGAGAAAACAAAGATGAAATTTGCGAGATATACTACACAACATTACTGTTTTTATTTTCAGACAAAATACTATTGCAAGGTCAGTCTTACAAAGCAGACTGATATACTGTACGTATATCACCCTCTTTGTAAACAGCTCACGCTCTGTAGGGGGTTTTGGCAGTATTTGTTTGGACTCTTGTCACTTGTTATTGTGAACGTGAGAGCCACTTTCTTCTCTTCTTTCTTGGGGAGCTGCTGAGGTGAGCGAGGAGTGGGACTTCAGAGCACGCCGTGAGATTTTATGGCTTCTCCGCTGAGGGATGCCTTAGTCGAGTTTCATCAGAAGCCCGCGCTGGCATCGTCTCTTTATCCTCCTCCTCTCTGCTTCTATGTGCACCAAAGGAAGCTCTCAGCGTCTCAGTCTGCCACTAAACAGGTAGAGATCTCCCCGAGCAAGCTTCCCCAGAAATAGCTCCCGTATACAAGCCTTTTAAAATCGCACAACTTTGATCACAGAAGTCTGTAACGCATGCATTGCCTCCTTTTTGCGGTTTTGAGCATTTTGTATTTTCATGCATAGTTCTGTGGGCAATATGCTTGTAATACATGTGATACAATAGAATTTTGAGTATTCATGATGGAATCCAATTGTCTCAGACCATTGTAGGGAATTCTGCATTCAAAATACGTGTTTAATTTGCAAATAAAAGAGGTACTTATAGGCTATATACTTGCATAAACTGAAATATTGTAACATAGTACATTTTAATTGCTTTAGAGCACACATGGAGAAATTGAAAGCAAACTTTGTATGTGAAATTAATCAATCATCTGTTCAAATAATTCAATGATACTGTATAATTTGAGGCAAAGTACAGTAATAATAAAATAGAATTAAATTAAATAGAGGGCGACATGGTGGCTCAGTGATTAGCACTGTTACCTCACAGCAAGAAGGTCGCTGGTTCGAGTCCCGACTGGGCCAGTTGGCATTTCTGTGTGGAATTTGCATGTTCTCCCCATGTTTGCGTGGGTTTTCCCCACAGTCCAAAGACATGCGGTATAGGTGAATTGAATAAACTAAATTGACCATAGTGAATGAGTGTGTATGGATGTTTCCCAGTACTGGATTGCAGCTGGAAGGGCATCCACTGTGTAAAACATATGCTGGATAAGTTGGCGGTTCATTCCGCTGTGGCGACCCCTGATGAATAAAGGGAACTAATGAACTAAGCCGAAGGAAAATGAATGAATGAATTAAATAGAACATAAAGGAAAGGAGTATGGACCATGTTGGACCTGAAAAAGATAGTTCACTTCAAAATGAAATCTCTACCATCATTTACTAACTCTTTACTTGTTTAAAACCTGTTTAAATATCTTTCTTCTGTTGAACACACACACAAAAAAAGTAATTTTTTTTAAGGATGCTGGTTGATAGTACCCAATGACTTCCAAATTAATGTTTTTGCAAGTCAATGGGTACAATCAACCAGCACATTTCAAAAAAAGGTTTAAAACCACATTAAGGACAGTAAATGGTAAGGTAATTTCATTTTTGGGTGAACTATCAGTTTAAGTTGGCGCAGTGATTTAACTTTTTTCTGGTTTATGAACATGTATTCATAAACAAAAAAGATAGGAAGAAAAGGTTTTCATCCCTGTGTATTTTTATGCTAGCTATGAGCATTTGCATTTTTATGTTTCCATCAAGCATATTTTAATGCAATATCCCAAAATTTGCATAAAAATATGTGGCTGTACTTTAAGAAATATATAATAATGTGGAATATAAACATAATTAAACCTGGAAATATTAAAGGGTCTAAAACTGCAAAACACAATCATTTTCATTGGTTTCAGCCTTGATGTGTGTTGCACATTAAGTTAATCTAATACGTGCCTGTGTGTGTGAAAGAAAGAGAACGTGTGTGGGTTTGTGTACACATGTCTTGGTCTTTTACTAGAAAGACTAAGAATCGACAGTGACCTTAAAATCTGATGGATGGCTCGCGCGGCTGCAGAATACAAAGGCAGACATGACTCCCCTTTGGCTTAGCTTAAGGTCGCCACCGATGGCTCTTGTCTGGGCGTAAAAGACAATTCATTTCCACTGGCCTTAATTTCAGGAACCCAAGCATCCCCTGTCTCCACCTCGTCATTGCTAAAGACGTCAAGAGGAATTAGAGGGACTGCGAGTTTAATTAATTTCTAGGGAGGGCAGAGAGTGGCATTAGGAGAGGTGATGGCGCTCTGCTAGATTGACAAATCTGGATCTTTATTTGGGTCTCAGTCATCTAACCTCATCCAGCTGCATTCTGATATTTGGCAAAAATGTCACCCGAGTGTTTTCGACCATCATTATGCGACAACAGTCAACGGCATTTCAAAAATAGATACAGGGAATGAGACGGCTTAATCTAATGAACCTGTATTATGGCTTTCTGTATTGGACAGAATCGTCTTATTGTACGCGGTGCATCAAACGTACTGAAAGCTCACATCCTGTTTTGTCTTTTTGCCAGCTTGCCCTAGGCTTTTTTTTCCACTTGTCACATTTGGAAACTCCTTAAAATAAATGTGAGGATTCAACATAATTTAGTTTTTAATGAAGCATGTTACTAAAGCAGCCGAAGAGTAAGACAGGATTCATATGCTATGGCTATGAATATACAATACCTCGCAGACTGCCTCTGAGAAAACATATGTCATTATAAACATTATAGTTCAAACCTGTCACTGACTTTTACACCTATCACGAACCTTTCATAACAGATGTTTCAACTCAGTGTGTTAATGAAGATGAAAATGGGAAAACCAGGTAAAGCGTTATGTCTTCTTTGTGGTTGCACCTTTTGACATTATTTTTGACATCATTCATTGACATCTGTTTTTGGTTCATTAGATGTATTTTCTGTCCATATTTCAGTTGAACTGCAAAACCGTTCATATGGAAGAGGTTATCTTTTCAGTTCATCTTTTCAGAGTTCTCAGTCCACTTATTTGGTGTTTATACCAAGGTTTGGATGGCAGCACACTTATTCAAATGAACTGCAAAAAACAAAGCATTCACTCCAGAGTTTGTTTTAATTAGGTAAAATCTGCTATGAACACAGCCAATTATCACCTGTAAATAACAATTTAATATATTCATGTATCAATAATTATAGTTCACCCTAAAATGTAAAGTTTATCATAAGTTTGAGAGTTCTGACATGCATGCAAGGTCAAAATAAAACACATTCATTGTCTAATAATATGCATTTATTTTTACTGAATTATACCAACCACTGAGATATGATTTGTTCAGCAATTTATTTTTCAAAATTTCCCGCAGACTGTGTGACGCTAATCTGTGGTGATGACCCAGTCTGTTGTGATTGGTCTACTGCGTGCATTGCGTGTCGGAAACCGAATCCCCATCTTGGCTTATCAACCATTGCACTAAGATGTTGCAGCAGCTATGGTAGAGATTATATGTGTGAGGCCAGAACATGAACGTTTGACGAAGGACTGCAGTTTGTACACCAGCATATTGCTCTATTCTTCCTCATAACTTCTATCTTCCATCAAGTAATAACAATGACAAGCATTCAGTATTAATTGACACGGCACAAAAGTTGCTCTGCCTGAGTTGCTCTGCTGCAGGTGTGCTTTGCTTGGTGTGGTTCAAGCCATTGAAATGAATGGGTTTCACACCACAGCACTTTCTATGTCTGGTGTGAAAGCCACTTTAGCCAGTTAACCAGAGACCTACAAGCTATGCAGAGATAGAACCCACACAGCTATGTACATATTTTGCATGCTACAGAGACCAAGATGGCAACCATTTTTATCTCACACACACACACACACACGCACGCACGCACGCACGCACGCACACACACACACACACACACACACACACACACACACACACACACACAGGATGTGATTGGGAGGAAGAAGCTGGTTCAAATAAACTGGGTACTGACCAAATCCCTGTCAAAGTCCCAGGTACATAAATACCATAAATCAGTCTTTGGAACTGATACTTCTTTTAATAACAAATGGTCTTCCTTTAATAAAAATGGTCTTTCTTTTTGAGAGTCGATAACTTTATACATGGTTCTCTTTGAGATTTAAAACTCAGCTGGATGTTTTCATTCACTTAGAGCTGTGTTACACACTCTATGAAAGGTCATTTTCAAAAATCCATAATAGGGGCATTTTAGCAATTTTTAAACTCCAGATGACACAGATTATATGGAAAACCTAAGATGTGAAATAAAGTCAAACATCGTTGGTTCTCATACAGTATTTCACACGATGTTTGTCACCATATTTAATATTATCACATGTTTGGATTTAACAGTGAATATTTAAAATTTAAGATTAAAAGAAATGTAACATTCAGTGCATCACATAAATTGATTGCGTACCTCTTAAAACTGGAAACATACTAGTTAAGTCATATAGATTAATTTCACACTGCAGCACCTGTATCATTGTTGGAGTTTGAATGGTTAAAACATTCTTAAAATATCATCTTTTTTGTTCTGCAGAAGAAAGTCATGTTTGAAGGAGGAAACAATTACACACCATCTTAAAGAGCATTTATAAGATCTATTTTTGCCTCTTACTAATACACTCGCAGACATCAAACAACTTCATTTGCATCCTACATTTACATTCGCTTAATTCATGCATGCATTTTAGGGATTTGTAAGCATCATCACTTCCTTGAAAGGCACTTACTATTTTTACCGACTCTTGCCTTTTCTTACCAGAACAGACATCATTACGCACTCCCATGGGAATCGACTGCTCCATGAATATTCCGAAATGAATGGATCATCCTCCGTACTTATTTACAAATCATCCGGTCTGGATTGGAGCTAAATAATCATTAGTGTAGATGAGAGTGGGAGGCTGTGCAAGAGAATTGGCCTGCAGCTCTAAAGCTCAGGAGGCTGATGAGTCCGGTGTCAATGCACAAGATCAATAAACGACAGGGACGTATTTAATATCGTTTCTCAGCCCTCTTTTCCCCATAGACTGGATCTCTCTGGCTGGAACTTTCCTTCGCCTCAGTCTCTCATTTCAGCCGCTGCACCCCGTGAGAATGAAGGGGGCGGTAGATTTCAAAGCTAATCCTTTCCCAGAGCCTCAAACCTGTGCAGATGTGGGAGTATGTCCAGTTTAAGGCATGGGAGGGTTACTTTTAAGATATATTTTACTACTTATTAAGAAATACATTCTGTAAGATATCATAATGCATTCCTTTCAACAGCAACTGAATTACACTGGATTGATTCAGCACAAGGCGCATTTGTTTAAAAACATGAAAACCAAGTTAAGAAAAAATCTTCCAGTATGGTACATTAGTTTAATTCACGGAAAGCAAGTCTAAAGCTCTTAAGCTATGTTACTTTTTAAATAAATCTTGTTTAAGGATTTTTTTTTTTTTCAAGTCATTAATCTTTGTGGGCATCTTTTTTTTCTGTGGAAGGTCTTGCTATATAAATGACATGGAATTGCTGAAATGGAATTCTTGCTAGACTCGATGTGTAATTATGCTTGCACTTCAAAAAAATAATGATTTCCTAATGAGTTTTTAATTAGTTTTGTTAGAATGTTTTCCTGTAAAAATACCTTAATATACAGTCATTAAAACAAGATAAACTACTTGCACGAGACATTATAGGCTGCTTTATGGGGTTTTTCTTTTTTTACATAGGCCACAAGTATATATTTTTTAAATGTTTTATTACTTGTTTGTATTTACACATTTACATTTATATTTTTTAGCAGATACTTTTATCCAAAGTGACTTCGACAGGGCCATAACCCCCATAGACACTGAAGGGATGCAGGTCTCTCTATAGACAATTTGAAATATCTCCCAAGTTGACACTGATGCTGTCAGATTATTATGATCAATTATAGCTGTGCTTCTAAGTGGTCCAACAGTGCTTGTCAATGTTACAAATATTGAAAAAGGCCAAAACAAATCCAGATATTCACATATATATAAAAAATAAATAGTTTAATATAAAAGGTAGCTAAATATTTACTGTTTCAACAGCTGTTTTGTGGTATATATTTTGATCAACTGACAATAATACTGATCCAAACTACTTGTCAAACTTATCAGTTTGCATGATTCGTGTTATTCATTACTGCAGGACAAGACATATGCGGTTTTGCATTTTTAAAAAGACCTCCTGACCAGTATAAAAAAAAAGCTTTTTTTTTATTGTAAATCATTTCTCTTGTAAACACTTATATAGGAGGGCTATTTTTTTTTTCTTTAACTGTATAATTAACTATTTATATATTATTTATTTAAAAATAATCTATCCAAACGATAATCTATGCAAACTTAAATAATTTTAATTGGAATTATAATGTAACACATCCACACATTTTTTAAAATAATTTCATTTAATAATTTATATTATACTGTTTTATTAGTTCTGAATCTTGAATCCTGTCAACATGTTACTGCTCTTTATAATTGTATGTAATAACGGAAAAGAGATTAGAAAAGGAGTCCAAGTGTTGGAGAGTGGATCCGTCATGGTCCATGCACACTCCCTGTGATGACTCATCTGCTTGTCCTGTCTGTTATATATGATAGTGAGAAACTTCATTATGACTGCAGCGAGATACAGATAGATGCTAGAAAGCATTTTGCAACATTTCCGTAATGGGCTTGATGCTTTCCTGATTGACATTATTGCCAACTGCTGTTCTGCAATTGAGCTCAATGGCAGCTAACAGAAATGATGAGATAAGCTCTCTAAATATGTTAAGTCATCTAATTTGCTCCTTTATTGCCTGTCAAAGATAATTACCCAGTCAACATGTCTCAGCATCCTTCCATAGCTTAATTGATGCAAATTGTCTCACCAATAAAGCGGTAATTGTTTAAAAACACCTTAAAATAACTTCTTCCGCTCAAGTAGCCCGTTTTGAAGCACTTTACACTCACAGCCGGTCGACAGCAAGTTACACGCTCTCTTTATCAGGAGGTCACTAATAATGGGAAGGAAGTGATAACATGTCTCACCCATTTCGCACTAACAGTAATTTGCTGGTGAGTAAGTCAAATGAGACCACTGCGACTCTCCATTGCAGATGGGTTTTAGGGCCCAAGCATGATCCTGCCTGACTCCGTCTAACTGGCAGGGGTGGGACTGTCCATGAACTCTTATGACCCATGAGCAGCTGAGTTACTGAATGAGTGACTGATGGGAAATGAACTGATGACAGATGCCGACTTCTCCAGTGACTCCTGCACCACTGTCACAACCACTTTGGGATTACGACAGTTCTCACCTCTGTCCCCTGAGGCTGCGCTTCTCAACATGCCGGAGGCAAGTAAATTTCAGGGCTGAAGGGTCTGACTTTGAGGCAGAGGCGGTCCTGGGTCGACAGGAAGATGGGATATCAAAACTTTAGCATCTCTAGAACCTGTCATTAATAATGCTTTCCTATAGCCATGGGTCAAAAATTGCAAAGCAATTATATGTGTGTGTGTGTGTGTGTGTGCGTGTGCGTGTGCGTGTGCGTGTGCGTGTGCGTGTGCGTGTGCGTGTGCGAGTGCGTGTGCGTGTGCGTGCGTGCGTGCATGCGTGGTGTGTGTGTGCGTGCGTGTGTGAATGTATACAATGTAAATATATTAACAAATTTACTCACACTCATGCATACGCGATAGATAGATAGATAGATAGATAGATAGA
>CAIGQV010014432.1:7908359-7939442 GCA_903798115.1 Danio jaintianensis
GTGTAATGTAATGTGTTGCAGATATACCAATTATAGCATTACACACATCAATTCAATATTCCATTGCAGAAATCATAATGATTCTTTTTAAGCGGCGCGAGCATGTTTTGAATGAGACCCCTAACTGTGTTCAAAAAGCAAGAATGAAATCTCGCAGTGAAAAATTCCCAAGTTAGATCTCACATTCTCTCAAGAAAAAACATCAAGCTGATTCAGACGACTGAGCTGGTGTTTCACGGCAGGGCCACTAGAGTTCACTCTAAATCAAAAGTAAAATGAAGCAGGATAACAGACGCATACTCATCCAGGAATATAGAAACGTAAAGAGGCATAAATCCATCTTTTACTTTACCAACGTTCTCCGGGAGAAGAATGTTTTGTTTCTAAGAACAGTCTGTTTCCTGGCAGTAATTGAAATTCCCATCAACACTCAAGCGGTAGAATGACAATTAGCCAAGCTATTTTGTAGCCCATCAGAACGTTATTGAACACAACATTATTCCTTACTTTCAGACTGTCAATAGTTTGCAGGAAAAGCCAGATTAGGAGCCAATGTCTATTTAATGATGATGAAAATTGCTATGAAAAGCGTATTAAATTAGACCTTAACATCTATATTCCTTTGCGAACAACGATGGTTCATTGAGGCGCAGAGTAAGAGTTCATGTTGCCTGAGGTCCAAACGTGACAAATATTCATTATAAGGCATTAATAATTGAAAGCCCACAGACGCAGGAGCTGACACACACACAGACACACATTGCGCTGGCACCAGTGCTCTTGTTTTATTTGAATTTGAGAAATATTAACTAGAACTGACTTGATCTTTTAGGCTGCAGCTCCAATTATCACCTCACATGGCACTGAGACGTTTTCATGTCTGCCAATTAAACACAATCAACATTTGATAGGACAGAAGGCGAAAGCTTGAAGCCACCCGCCACATTTTACCGCAGTGTGAACCTTTATTCTCAGCCTCACACCTGTTTGATAAAAACATACGCATATTTGTTGCAGATGAATTGAAAGCACCTTTAAGATGTCTATGCTTGTTCTGATTTTTTTGGTCCAATACAACAGGGCGTCCGTATACTCAAACTGGTCACCGGTTCTTAAAACAGCTCTTTATATTCTGCTCGTTCAAACACTTCTATTTGGTTTTAACAAAGAGCTGTGGTTGTTTTGAACAGAGCGCTAAGAGGAGAGTGTCACCTCTGGGCTCTGAAGAGACACTCAATCAGAGACCTGGTGTAGGATGTTTTCAGTCCAATCAAGAAAGGACAAAAAGAAGCCCAAAGATTCCTGCCTGTTAAGATGAACTGACAGGCCCAGGGGTGCAAGAGGGAGATCACTGAGCGAGGGGCTTATGAGTCAACTTAAGACCGAGTCAATTAAGTCCGTGCCCTGACCAACACTGCTGACTTTAATAAACTGCCAAGCGCATAGAATCCAATAACTCATGGGATGAAACGGACATAATTTTGACAGAAAGGTGAGCCTGGAGATGAATAGATTCCAGTGCTGTTTCTCCACACTGCTGAGGGTGGGCTAAGAAAGCAAACAAATGGTATGAAGTAGTTTACTCACTTCAGACGTTATAATAAGACAGGCTCAGGTGGAAAGCTCGATACTGGAGCGCAGGTTCTCGTTAAGATGAGAGAAATCCTGTTTCATGAGTCTCCATTTCCACTTCTTGCAGTCACTGGTCTGTAATGGGAGAAAAATACACAAGGCGTGAGCGTTTTTTAAGAGAATGATATTCACAAAATGTTACATTTGTTATTTACTCAAGAACCCTTGAATACCATAGGATCGCTTTGATGCTCATAAATCGCTGCTAAATATTAATTCAAGGAAGACAAAGCCAATATTGCATTATTTTCTGCCTTGGTTATTCATGTTAATCAAAGGAAGAGGAGAAGCAGAATAATTTCCCCTGTTGACAAAGCCCTCATCTGACTCTTTTTCAAAATCATAAGCCACATGACTCATCTCCAAGTAAACAGCCCTTGAGGTGTTGCATTCAGTGGAGGAGAAATAACATTAGGCATTTATCAAAGCAAAAACAATTTCGGATTTGATATGTCACTGCAAGAGATGCGGGTGTCTGACGATGACCCGCTCCGTTCTTCCTCAGTGGCCTTTATACCACTTTGATTCCTGACCTACTGCCACAAGGCCAGATCCACATGGATCGGCTGTCATGGCTTCTGGCTTCCTCCATGACTATTTTATTACACCATTCCTAAATTACTTATGAAGAGTCTCCACTTTTTCTACCAGATATTGGTTTATTTTGTGTGTACAGAGAATTAAACTCATTTTAAACAGAAATCTATTAGAATCCATCTTTCCGTCAAGTGAATTACATTCAGGTCTAGGATTTATCACTGTGGTTAGAGGGCAGCTCTAGGTATCCAACTCTATCATAGATCATATTTTTTAATAGTACAGTTGCCAGGTTTGTTTTGGCAGCTATTGATAATTAATGAGACCCTACGACTAGACTTAGCAGGCAAAGCCAACTCTTACAACTATTCTTTTGATTATTTTGAGTAGAGAGTGTTTGATGTTCATTCATTGATTCATTCATTTTCAACCGCTTTTTCGGTGCCGGGTCGCGGGAGCAGCAGTCTTAGGAGAGAACCCCAGACTTCCCTCTCCCCAGACACTTCCTCCAGCTCCTCCGGGGGGATCCTGAGGCGTTCCCAGGCCAGCCTAGAGACATAGTCCCTCCAGCGTGTCCTGGGTCTTCCCCGAGGCCTCCTCCCGGTAGGATATGCCTGGAACACCTCCCTCCGAAACAGATGCCCGAGCCACCTCAGCTGACTTCTCTTGACGTGGAGGAGCAGCGGCTCTACTCCGAGCTCCTCCCGGGTGACAGAGCTCCTCACCCTATCTATAAGGGTGCGCCCTGCCACCCTTCGAAGGAAACTAATTTCGGCCGCTTGTATCCGAGATCTTGTCCTTTCGGTCATGACCCAAAGCTCATGACCATAGGTGAGAGTAGGGACGTAGATTGACCGGTAAATCGAGAGCTTTGCCTTTCGGCTCAGCTCCTTCTTCACCACAACAGACCGGTACATCGACCGCATTACTGTTGCCGCTGCACCAATCCACCTGTCAATCTCACGTTCCACCTGGGGTAAGGACTTTCCTCCAACCTGGAGATGGTAAACCACCTTTTCCCGGTTATGATGGTTAGTCAACCCAAAGGCCAGAAAAACAAGAATTCTCAAACAGACCTATCTCTTGAGTGGTTCAATCAGAAAATCAGTGTTTGATGTGTGGGACAAAAATTAACTTTGAAATCTTTGTCAATACAAGACGTGTGTAAAAGTTCCCATGAGACAGTTGCTCAAATAAGCTTCACTTAAACCTAAATGTATTATATTGCATTCAGAAAATGAACAGAAAAGGTTTAATTGATCTGCTTGGATTGTCAGTTTTTGTAGTGTTTTTAACCTTTGCGTGAGGATTATGGAGGTTATGATTGAGCATATACTGTAGCTTGTGGTGAAAATGTTGAGTATGGAAACCTCAGCAAGTGCAAGAGCAACCTCATGAAATTGCAGTAATAATATTTTAGATTTACACAATCTCTATAAATGATCACATTGAAACATAAACATAACCAGCTGTATGAGCAAAGCCTTTTAGTTTGCATTAAAGACCTCCACCTATGACTCAACACTTCACATATCCCTGATGTCTTAACTATATGCCAAAAGTTCACGAGTCTGTGTTCAGAGCAGAGCTTAAGTTTGTATTTACTGTAGATTTCTACTGTGTGCAAATTGAACTTAATATTTAGATGGAATGATTCAGATTTAATATTTGTTTTAATACAAAATATGTTCATTGCTATCCTTTCTATTTATATAGGCTACATATTTTGCATGTGATTTTATATATATATATATATATATATATATATATATATATATATATATATGAGCAATTTCACACGAGTAGCAGTGCGATGTGGCTGTATATCGGCACTGGTGGGAGGTGTGCGTTCAAATACTAGGTCTAAAGTGACATTGGTGAATGAGCACCGTTTTCTGCTGTTCTGGCGTCAGCTGCAGATGTGAAGGTATGGCGGAAGAAGGTAGTTCCTCTTACAAAAAGGTTTTGAGACTCTCCGTGTTTGTTTTTTATACACACGATTATGCCGTCGAACTGTTGTATAAACGCAATATCACACTCGCAACAGTGCGATGTGGCTGTATATCGTCACTGGTGGGACTGGCTTGGCCTGCAGCCTCGTGCCAACGCACGCCTCCCACCAGTGCAGATATACAGCCACATCGCACTGCTACTGCTATATAAAGCCGAATTGTCCTATTAATATAGTGTGTTATTTGATCTGCTATTTTTTTTTAAATAAATTACTAGAATTTTTCACATTATTCGAAAGCTAGATTCAATCCAAGTAGAATCTAGTTATTGGAAGGATATTTTTTTTGTTTGAAGACTCGGTGAGTCATTGACTGAAGAATCGACTCTGTCTTACACAGAGTTGTTTCAAATGATTCGCTGAAAGGATTTGAATTAAAAGAGCGCCAAACGGACATCGTTCATGTGAATAAGGAACAGCGAGCGCCAAAAGGACGTCGTTCACTTGAATAAGGAACAACGTACGCTTAGTCGTAAGGATATTTAACTGCGTTTTTGCTTTTGATCAATATTTGAAAGCACTAAGATATGTGTGGGCTCATAAATCAAACTTATTGGTTGGATTTAAATATTGACGTATTTTAAATCAAACTTTAGCTGCCGAGGTGGCCTGCAGCCAGGAACAACACAAATGAGGTTTGGGAAATCTTTACACATTTTACTCCTATTATTAGGATTTTATGTGCTTATATAACAGTTAACGTTCTATACATATATAGGATATTGTCTATCATATTCCTAAGTTGTATTAATCATCTCTTTGACTGGGCGGCCCAAGTTCTGGGCGCTGAACAGGCTTTTGCATTTGTTTGGTCGCGGATGTTCATTGTCTGCTTGACATCAGAAATTGGAAAAAGCCGTTATAGCTGCTTAGTTCCAACAGGTTTTTAAAAACCGGAGCTAAAGCCAGTTCGTAAGGTTTTTGTGTGTTCAAGTTTAGTTGTAAATCCATTTTCGCTTTTTTGAAAGATCAATTAACGTTAACAGGCCATATTTTAAATGGTGTTTTTCAGACCCCGACAATTCGTGCATCTGTATGTCTAACGTTAGTGAATATACTGTATGCTCTCATGATTTTGCTCTAAAATATTTCATCTGCTTGCTCATATGGTTTTGTGTTGCAAGATTTGCCAGATTTTTGATTGCTAAACATTCTTTGACTAATTTTTTTAAATGAATCAGTCAAATATGTTTACATACCATTATGAATGACTAGTGGGTCGGTCTTGAACAATTCGTTCAATTTGAACGAATCCTTTATGTGACTAATTTGTTAAAGCTTTATATTGGTGTCAGAATCTGATGCTAATTATTTTATTACTGTAATACTTATTTGAGTTAATATTTAGGTTATTTACTAAAATATATCATTTAAATAGTTTATAGAGCTGGATACAGTAGTCTGTATTCATGGGGACCAAAAACGTCACTTCCGCTACGCTCGCCGCCATATTTGTTTCCGATATGGTCACAGTCATAATCACAGCGGATTTAAATGAGACTAGATGAAATCGATATTTTGCTAAAGAATAAACAAATACTGGTTATGATGCTTCTGATGATACCTCGAACTGTGTTTTGTTCCTTCAAATCGAAGCGACGTGTCTGCCTCAACTTCCTTTTCTGTACATTTATTCACTGCTTCACTACTGTTTGCCATGGCCACGAACTTTAGGAGATACAGCCTGTTAAAGGGGATCAGAAAACTCACCCAAAAACTACAGTTTAAAGAAAATACATTCTGGTGATCTGCTAGCAATAACCTCCAACACTGGTGAAATGTCTAAGTTGTTTACAATCCACTCCAAACAGCAGCGAAGCTCTCAGGGCATTTACAGAGAAGACTATCACTACTACACATCGGGACGTGTTTATCATTCAAAATGTATTTGAAGATGAAGTGTACCTGATCACATGTAGATCTCAGGAATTAACACGACATCCACGATATTTGTGTGTCATAAACTCGGCAGATCGCACATGGCGCTCGTGTGTTTCTGACACACAGTCCCATGAGGGAGAGCACACTCATAAAGAGTAACACATAAGTGCGTCAACATATACAGAAAACAGATTCCAGGGCATTTCTGGACAGATCGTTCACCACAGCGATCTACAGTACGGGTGAGTGGAGGTCTGTTAATCAAATTAGATTACAATCCAGCACTGAACGTTTGCATTTTTTATGACAGTGAAAACCCACAAGCAGCAGCATAATCCATCATTTTAGGTCGTGCAATTAAGAGTAAAATATCGTTTAAAAGTTAAAGGGCTATTTTATTTGTTTAACTGCGATTATAACAAAAACGAGTGCTTTTATTCAGTAATAAAGAAAGTCAAGCGGTGCGGTTTAAGCTGTCTCCACAAAGGGTTAACATTAGACTAGTAGCGCAAGCATGATCACAGAACTGGATAGCCTGTAGATAAAGCACATTATTATCAATTACATCAGGACACATTTATGTAATGACAAGTAGTTACGTTTACTGGCGCTACTGAAGCAACAGAACATAATTCAGCTATTTCAGCACCACAGCAGATTGACAGCATAGTACAGTTCGGTCACAAAAATGGCAGCCGCACCACTGTGTGACGTCACATGAATCCTATGGATAAAAAAGGCAGAATAAACCTATGCAAACAATCTAGTCATTATGAACAAATTATTTAATAAAAGATGATACTGCAGTAAAATATTTGTAGTCTTTTAGTAAGCATGATGTGTACTAGAGATGGCATAAAAAGTTAATTGTTTGTTTTGAAATTTGTGAGTCGGAAGTTCACTAATAAACCCGAAACGCACGTGGTTGTTGTTCAAAAGTCGCTGAAAAATCATCCTAAAATGTTCTTTACAGCTTGTGCACTATATCTAAATCTTCTGAATACAATATATATGAAAAGTTGTAAATACCATAGCGACCAAACAGCTTTAACTAGAACGCAATTACGGTTCTCTCTCTTAGAAGCTGAAGAATCCATTGATTGTGTTAAATTATAAACTCATTTGATATGTTTAGAGCCGCATGCAGCGATTCTTCAAGCTGGAGCATAACGAATAAACAGTGCATTGTTTATTCATGATCATGAAGTACTGTTTTCAAGGCTGCAGTGTTTGTCTTATATGAAAACATTAATACTGATGAATGTTGTTGTAACATTACTTTCAGGTTTTCATGCTTTCATACTTGGATCGAAACATGCCTGTAAGGCATAGAATCAAAGAATGAGTGAAGTCAAAAAGGGGAGAGAGTAACATATACCAGAGGGAACAAAATACCACTGCAATCTTGTAAGTCTACTGGTAACAGATATTGAACTTCTTGGTGGAGCACACATAGCTACAATACTTTTGTTATTAGATCATACAAAAAGATTTTTAGAGAACAGATTCAGTTTTACAGGACTTGTGCACATGGCATGAATATTAATGATACAATTTTGACTTTTTTGAAGCAAAATAACCATTAATTTATGCAGTGTATACATACATAATGCATACAACCTGACACACAGTTTGTAAATAATGATCTGACAGTTTAGTACTGACAGTACGGGCCATCGGACAGTCCTTATTGTTGAGCCCTGCACTGTCATGCACATCTTGTCAGGGAAGCTCCGATGTGTGATTAGTAGTAACACCAGAGGGTGCTCTCATGTTTGTATACAGAAGATTTAGCTGCTTTCATTGAGTCAACCTGTCTAATAATTACATGACTACGGAATCATCTCACATAAGGATTTATTTCAAACACTAGAAGTGATTATGTAGTAAAAACATGTTATTAAATGTGGTAATTTCACGTTTCAGATTTAGTAGGATTCACTACGCAAACAGCTCTGTTATTATTACAGATTGATTATCTTGATTTTACTATTGCCTGTCTGAATGAGCTGCAATATTGAATGCCACTTTGCATAACTTGTCAGTGAACTACAGCTTTGTGTAGCAAATCTTGATTAATTTGTAAGCACATCAGGATATTTACTAAAAACAGCTTTTCTGATAAAATGCATATGAAAAAAAAATTATACAATATTATATTTCTATATTGGGGCGTCACGGTGGCGCAGTGGGTAGCACGTTCGCCTCACAGCAAGAAGGTCGCTGGTTCGAGCCTCGGCTGGGTCAGTTGGCGTTTCTGTGTGGAGTTTGCATGTTCTCCCCGTGTTCGCGTGGGTTTCCTCCGGGTGCTCCGGTTTCCCCCACAAGTCCAAAAACATGTGGTATAGGTGAATTGGGTAGGCTAAATTGTCCGTAGTGTATGTGTGTGAATGAGTGTGTGTGGATGTTTCCCAGTGATGGGTTGCAGCTGGAAGGGCATCCGCTGCGTAAAACATGTGCTGGATAAGTTGGCGGTTCATTCCGCTGTGGCGACCCCGGATTAATAAAGGGACTAAGCCGAAAAGAAAATGAATGAATGAATGAATATTTCTATATTATATTAAAAAAAATCACACTTAAAACTCAGGATGTATTTAATGGTGTTTATGCATCTGTATTAACTAGTATGAATTTTTCAAATAGTCAAACCAGTAACATATTCATATCAATTCAGGCAAGCTGGATAGGTGACAAAGAAAAAGCACTGAATATTCAGAGATGTGCCGGGTCATTTCAGTCTAATTAATTAAATATCCTCTCCATTTAACTAGATTATTTATGACCAATTCTCCATGATGCTGAAAATCTAAATCAAGCAGCATAGTTATTTATTTAAGCCTCTAGAGAGTTGTCCAGGGTTTGCAATAGCAATATTTGAGTGTTTCATATTTGTAATTAAGGCTGATGAATTGATTTTCTTGAATAGTTGCACTTTTGTTTTTTAATTTACACTGAGGTCAGTTGTCTTCACGGAGGACCATTCATTGGTTTGTTTAAATGTGGGGTATTTTATAATCTAAGTTGAGTCTGTCTGATATGTGCCATTCTCCAATGAGTGGGTTATTTGCCCATCTGCCAGGCTGATTCATGTTTTGCTACCAAGAGTCATAAAAATAAGAACAACATACAGTTGCTCATTATGCATGAACATAACCAGATTGACAAGCAGACATATGACATAATGCATGCAGGATATAGTGACAGGCCTGTGTCATCTGTTATGGACAGGGGCCACTGCTCCACTGCAGGGAGAGTTTTTACGTCTGAAATGAATTATTGAGAATAAATTAATTGTCTGTCTACGGGAACCTTCAGTTTTCACAATTTTGATAAAATTACAAATGATTTTCCATAACCATCACATTATTCTATACATCATGTTACATGTACATCATTATCACTTTTTTCCAGAATATAATCCTGTATTTTACTTATATCCAAAGCTACTTGTTTAATTCCGTAAACATAAAGTTAGGAAAACATGCAAAGTGTGAACACATTTGGATTGGTGTTAAATAAGAGATGTGAGTATTAGTTTCAGTTTCGCTTTAAATCTTCAGTTGTAACCTTTGGCACTCTTGTTGTTCATAAATTAAACTGCATTCTTCTAGCAGAAGAAGACCTTAATTGGAGCTGCTTATCTCTTTTTTTATGTATATGACGAGGTACTGAGCTGCTCCACAGCATAGTCTTTTTTTTGGCTAATTTTTTTGTGTTCTCTTCTGTTTGTGTTTTGACAGAAAAACAAAAGTGGCAATTTTCTACACCCGAAAATTCAATTATATCCTGAATTATAAATGTATAGTTTTATAGTGCATTATGCAGGACATCTGTGTCCTAATGGCTAGTGAATTAGTGAATTGGACTTGTAACCCAAAGGTTGGCTAGTTTGATTCCCGGTTCCGGCAGGAATTAAAGATGGGGGAGTGAATAAACTGCTCACTGTGTATGCTTGTGTGCGCGTGTGCGCGCGCGTGTGTGTGTGTGTGTGTGTGTGTGTGTGTGTGTGTGTGTGTGTGGTTTCACTTCTCGCTCAAAATATGTGTGTGCACTTGGGTGGGTTAAAAGCAGAGGTCCAGTTTCGAGTATGGGTAACACCGTATTTGGCAAAGGCTCACTTCACTTCACTTCACTGATTTTGTTTCATACTTTTCATTCCCTGTGTTATGACCTTCTTTTAAGTCTAGGAGTTTTGTTTAAAAGGAGTAACAAAGAAGACTAAAATCTGGTAAATAATATTGAATTAGACCTAATAAAAAAAAGATTACCTAATAAAAAAAAGATAAACGTGGAGAACACACTTCAATCCTCAGCCCCAGAGTGAAGAATCAGCACAAGGTTTAGAACAATTAAACATTAGAATTTATTTAATAGAAATATAGGAACTTTAACAGAAACTAGATGTCAAACTGAGCGAATCTAGCCTAAAACAACAGCAAAACAGCAGCTAACTAAGTTTAAAGGACTAGCTTACCTAATGCAAAAATTAAAGATGAAAATCAACATAAACTTCCCTGAGCTTCCTCTCTCAACCATAAACAGGTGAAAAGATATATAAAATAAAATAAGGCACTCACCCTTTTCAGTCACACTTAAAAATAAAATAAAATAATGTTTTGGCTGTAACACCTGTCATTTTCTTTTCTGTTCAGAATACAGTAAATTTAAATAATATCTACTTGCTGATATATTATTGTAGATTATTTTTGTATGAAATTTTACTCCAATTTGTCGTATCCTTTTTAATATATATTTTCTCAATTCAGTTGTTACTTATAGTTGGGTAAAATGTATTTTCCAGAAATACAATTGTTTTTTGTTTTTGTTTTGTTTGTTCCAACTGAACTTGAACCAGAGATCTCCATATGTTTGCATTGCATGGAAAAGAGCAGCTGTCATATTTTGAAAGTACATTGATGGAAAAGAGAAATTTCAACCACAGTTATAATTATCATGCTTTATTTCTAGTTTCAGTTTTCAAACTATGACTAAACCTTTTCAACTATGAACCTTTTCATAGTTTTCCTGGGAGGCACCATTTGCAAGGCAAACAAAAGCATATAACACAAGAGAATTAGTCTACAAGACAACAGAACTAATTATGTTGTAGGTTAGGTCTTTTGTGTCTGTCCCCTTTTGTTTGCTCTGTCTGCTCTGTGGCATATTGTTGGAGACACAGGAGCTTTTTTTTTTTTTTTACCCGGGTTCAGTTTCTTGCCATTTTCATCCTTTGATTTGTTCTTTTTTTTTTCTATCTAAATGTTATTGTCTAATAAGGCTAAAACGTTTCATAAACATTCCTACAAACATAGCAGTGACATTTTCATGTTTTTGTGACAGCAGTCAGCACAGCCCAGCTGTTAGCACAGACAAATACTGTCATTAATCCACATATCATGTTATTAAATTGCACAGTTTATATCACACTGACAGCTTTCGATATACCAACATACTGTATTTTTCGAAACGAAAAAAAAAAACGATTTAAAAAGCTTATGCACATGTCCATAAGCAGTAACGAAGGCTCAAATGGCATGATCAAAACAATCTCTTTGTCTTGCACCCACAGCCCAGCCTCCTTATCCCCCTGACTCACTGCATAGGCCCGCTCCTCTGACAGTGAAGTAATTAGAAAGGAGGCTTGTCACACATTAGCATAATTAATAAGAAAAACATACCCAGTCCTAAACAGTCGCAACACTATATGGTGATTATGAATTTTTGGTTATGCTGAAATAGACAGTCCATCATCAACATGGAGAAGGCTGTTATTGCACTGGCAGGAAATTAAAGTTAAATCCCGGTGCCCTTTAAATGCAGAAGAGATTAGCATGACACATGATTTGCATAGACTGCATTCCAGCATATGTTTCACGGCTGGGGAAAAAGGAAAAAACACAGACACCTAATAGGGTCCTATAAAGATATATATAACTTTATAAATGAATTATCACCAATGACAAAAAAAACAGTAAAATCAGTAATATTGTCTAAGATATAGATTTATATGAATTTAATGATTTAATTTGTATTTTCTGAAAACACATGGTCGCTTTATATGATGTAGTTCAATGTATGCTTTTATTCACATATAAACAGTTCATTTATGTACCGATCATCAGTTAACATAAGCAGAATCTCAACCATACCTACAACACACACAAAAACAAATCTAATTCCAGAAGCTCAAACGTGGACCAGCACATGAAATAAAACCTCATTGGTGAATCAGGCAAGCATGCTTGAGGTTTTGTGACTAGATTTAAATGCTGTAAACATAGTTTACTGATGAATATTTACATGTGAATAAAAGCCTAATGTTTGTCCAGAAGCTGCTTCATTCATATGGATTTATCTTTTTGATCTAGTCTAAATTTTTGAGTCAACAGACACTCGGTGGAGGAACAGAAATGTCTCAGATATGGAATTTGGTTAAAAGATTTCATTGCAAATATCTTAATTTGTGTTCTGAAGAACAGTAGAGCATCTTTTGCATAAAGTAGTTCCACACATGCATCTGATACAGCATCATGTGTTGAATTAACATAGTTTGTACTCCTTGCTTTACATATTGTTTCCCCTTCTATTTGAATCGTTTTCACTCCTGGCTGTTTGACTGACAGAATCTATTTCTCTCAGGCAGACTCCACTTTGAAAGACTTTGTGGACTTTCAGGTAGAACAAGTGAGGCTGCACAGCAAGAGAAGTCATGCGGCGTCTGAATGCCTCTTCTTTTGTCTGGGAGGAGACTGGCCGCTACCACCCCTCAGACACTTTTTTTTTTATTTACTGAATCGTTTGGAAGTAACTGTGCCGGCTGACAGAATGGAATGTCCTTGGTGTTGCCTAACAACCAAGTTCCTGTCAGAGGAGGTGGAGATGTGGCTGGCACTAATTGAATTTCATCTCTTTGAAACATATTGGCCCTTAGACATTATTAAAAGTGCTGCACTTCTTTGTATAGGTGCAAACAAAACATGAGCGTGACGCTTGCCTCTGTCAAGGTTACCCAAGAGCCCGTCTTTTGTGATTTGCTGAAGTGGATAACTGATGTTTCATATTTCTGATACTGATATAACTTCAGCGATAAAGATGTTGCTTTTTTATTGACTCCCAGTGCAGCACTCGTGGTATGACCCGCAATGTCTCAAATAGGGGGAAACTCTGTTAGATGTACATTGGCACTAAGTTGGCAGCTGACTCGTAATTTGACATCATGTAAGAGTCATTATTTTTTGCTTCATTAATCAGGGTGTCCACAATGTCTTAAAATGTCTTGCATTTCAAAAAGAAAATTTAGGCCTTAAAAAGACATAAATTCACTGAAATATTAACTTGTGGGTCTTAAATCATTTTAAACTGGTCTTAAAAACTTTTAACAAAACTCTATTTATAGCCCTATTCACCAATATGGTTTAATTATTTTCCTCACAATAACATTTGTAAGTTCCTCAGCGGGAGGGGAACTTTTATGCTATGTGGAAACTTCCACTATGGGGGGGATTTCGTCAGAAGCCAATCATCTGAAAGAGTAATAAAACGGGCCAATGAAATGCCAGTGAATTGGTGGCGTCAGCGTACACAGCTGGCAGCAATTACAGTCATTTGTGTTTAAAGATGCCAGCCGTGCATCGCAGAGACACCTTTTCGCTTTCAGAGCCTCACGCTACTGAGTCTTCGGTTCCTCCAAACTTCCTTTGAGAGAGGGAGAGAGAGAGAGAGAGTGAACGAGAAAGCTGGCTGTTTGACAGGCTGTTTTCTCCCGGTCGCAGAGTGTGTGACACGCAGTGGCAGATGGTCGAGCTGGGTCCATTCTCCCTTGCCTGGACGTTCTCTGGTCCGGTTCTTCTAGAGCAGTTTGTATAAGGAGCAAGTTTCCTAAAAGAGAAACACTGATGATGGGCACGAGCAGTGTGTTGCATGTCTGGGGGTTCAGCATGGTAATGCGGTGCTCGTGGGCAGCGCATGCCATCACTGCGATGGCATGTCTGTTGCGCAGCTAAGATTGCGGCTCGCTCTTGTAAAAGGGCGAACCACCCCTGTTGTCCCCCGCAAGTAGCGGTTGGCACTCGGGCAGATCTGAAGATCTGAGGGTTACAGTGGGGGTCAATCCGCTGCCCTCAGGCTTGCGGACCTCCCATTGTTCAGCGCGCTCCATCCAAGCTTCGAGTCACCTCGATGACACCAAGGACCAGATATCCATTGCTGCATCAAAGGGGGGGCTGTCATTTTCCGATGACAATTTGGACCTGCTTTCTCCCTCAGGGTTGGTAAGCGAGGCTCCGGATGTGGAATCTGATATGATGGCTGTGCCAACCCGGGCTGCTTCGGCGGCGAGGCTGGAGATGGCTTGTCCCGCCAGCTCCGCTGGCTGGTGCAGGCATTGGCCCAGTGGCACGAGGAAGGTTCTGACCCAGGCTTAATGTACGTACTGCAACCGACTTTGCTCTAAAAACACCAGGTCGGCTGCTAGTGCCCTGGGAAGGACGATGACCAGACTAGGGTTCCAGGAACGGCACCTCTAGCTAAAACCTGGCGGATATGCGTGACGTTGACAAAGTTAGCTTTTTTAACACACCCATATCCCAGGCTGGCCTGTTCAGCGACTCCGGGGGTGAGTTCACGCAGGAATTCACCATGGTGAAAGAGCAGTCAAATGCGATCGGCGGGCTTTAAAAACCGCTCTCCCTATCGAACCATACAGTGTGGCTGCTCCTCGCCAAGGGTGATCGTCTGTGGCTCCAAGACGTGCTCCGCCGCCCTGTCCGTTCCACCGGTTAAGCGGCAGTGTCGAGCACCCCACAGACAATCACCGCCCCCCCGCCTCAGGGCACCTCTAAGTCCGGTACGGACCGTGAAGCGTCCCTGAGACGGACCACTCGGAGAAAAGGAGGTTTTCGCTTTCCCCGGAGGAGGGCCAGGGACACTCATATCATTAACTTATGGCCGTATGGCTACCAAATTTTATAAAGAGCAATTTCTCCTTTCTCCGGATGTGACAGCCCGAACACTGCCAGTATGGGACGCTATGCCTTCCAGCTTGCAGGATCAGTGCTCTTCGCAACAGGCTCTGAGAGTACCAGAGGACTCTCTCTTTTCTCTCGCACTCCCAGCCACCCTGCGGGCTCTTGGGACGAAGTTAAGAGTAACCACTTATCTTCCGCTCTTCCTCGGGACGCGCGCCTCCCGGGTTGAGCTCTCCCATCCTGGGCTGCCCCACCGCTGGTGCGTCAGTGATTGTACCGATGATGTCACTCGCGCAGACTCTGTCAGCCTGGTTAGCGCTGCTAACACCCCTTCGGCTCGTAGTCATCTGCATACTCAATTATCTCAATGACTGGCTTTTTGTAGCTCACGCGGGATTAATTGGTTATCCTCAGGGACTGGGTGCTCCGGCACCTTGACCTGTTAGGGTTTCGGGTCAACTGAGAAAAGAGCAGGCTCGCCCCCATGCAGAGCATCTTTTTTCTCGGGTTGGAGCTGGACTCGATCATCATAACGGAGCTGATGCTGACCTGTCTGAGAGAGTTCGACAGGAAAACTGGTCCCACTGATATTATTTTAGAGGCTCCTGGCACATATGGCAGCTGCTGTCACGCCGCTTGGGTTGCTCCATATGAGGCCGCTTCAGCATTTGCTTCACAATCGGGTCCCCAGACATGCATGGCACGCACCGGGTAACTGTCACTCCACTGTGTCGCCACACCCTCAGCCTCTGGACGGACCCTGCGTTTCTACAGACCTGTGTGCCTCTAGAACAATTGTCCAGGCATGTCGGATGCTTCCAGTACGTGCTGGGGGGCCATGTGTTGTGGGCATGCAGCTGCAAAATGGAGGCTCCACCCCTGGTTGTCCAGCTGTTATGGGTGCGTTCTGGCACGCTGGCTAACACAACTGGCCCCAGGGCGTGCGTAAATACGCCTTTTTCTCCAGTGAGCCTACCTGCACAGATACTGTGTAAAGTCACAGAGGACGAGGAGCAGGTCTGTTTATTGCGCCTCTCTGACTCAACCGGACCTGTATTTCAGCTCTCTCCTCGTGACAGCCCCTCCCTGGCATATCCCCTTGAAGAAGCACCTTCTTCTCTGGGACAGGCACCATCTGGCACCCTCACCCAGATCTATGGAACCTCACGTGTGGTTCATAGATGGAGCGCGGAGGACTTAGGTGACCTACCGGTTCAGTGGTTAACACCGTCACTCAGGCTAGAGCACCCTCTACGAGGCATGCCTACACCCTGAAGTGGAGTCTATTCGCTGTGTGATGTACTTCTCTCCGAGAAGGACCCCGGACATGCCAAATCAGTGTGATGCTATCCTCCTTCAGCTGGCTGGAGCTAAGGCTGTCCCCTCCGCACTGAGGGGTTGACGTTACGATCATCCCCGCTCTGAGGACGCGGGGATGGCGGCACGCTGGGAAAGCATCGCCTCATCATCCAGTTCCCAGAGGCACAAGACGCTGGATAATTAAATAAATCCTGTCCCCCTCTCATACCCTCTTGGAGATCTCTCTTAGGCGAGGTCTGCTCGATCCACTCGACTCAGTATCTTTAAGATTTCTGTCCAGGTAGACAGCTCTGCTGGTTGTGTTGGCATCGGTCAAGAGGGTCGGGTAGTACATCTGTAGAGCTGCGGGCTGGGCGACACCTAATACATTCGTAAGATTCTTTAATCTTTGAGTGGAGCTGATTTTCCTCACGTGTGCTGGATAACGCCACTGAATGAGGAAATTTGGTACAGTGTTGTAACACGCTTGCTGCGCCTTTCTCTCTAACACAAAGATGCGTGCACTTTTCTTACTCTGCTCAGTTGAGTTCCCCATTCGGCGAACCTAACAGAGATCCTCCGAGGCCCCCAGCACCTGACTCAGTGGAGGAGTCAGGTGCCTGGCCTATTATGTTGTTGGCATGCCCGCTTGGTCAGCCCGCGTTCTGGGTATAGGTGCCTGCTATGCATGATCCCCACTGGCGATCCCTTATGCTGAGTCACAGTATAGTTCCCCCCTCTTAGGCGGGCCCGTGTCTTCCCTCCCCACTAACCATCCTTCATATGTGTACTCCCCCTTCTCAGGGTTAGTCCATATGTCTTCTTGCCACCAGGTCTCCCCATTTGGGCAGCAGGTGGCCTCCGCGGCATCCTTATTCCTAGAAAATTAATAAATTCGTAGAACTTAACTAGGTGTATTTTTTACGACTCCCCCAAAAATATAAATAAGCCTTTAAATGCTTCACAGGTAAGTAAGGTAAGTTAGGGCCAGGGGGCACATTGGAGGGCTACGTCTCTGGTGATGATGGTGCGCTCACGCTGAGAGCCTGGCAAACCTCTCACCAGTGACGTGGTAAGGTTCAATCGCTGTGGCGTTTTCCATACATTTCCCCATAGTGGAAGTTTCCACATAACATTGAAGTTCCCTTCCCGCTGGGGAACGAAACGGTTACTATGTAACACTTGTTCCCCGAAGGGGGGAACAGAAATGCTATGCTACGTCGCCACAAGTGGTTGCGCCTTAGCTGACAGCTTAGTTCGGCTCTTCAGCTAGAAAAGGTGTCTCAGCGAAGCATGGCTGGTATCTTTATCAGATGATTGGCTTCTAACGAAATCCCCCCCATAGTGGAAGTTTCCACATAGGATTTCCGTTCCCCCCCTCGGGGAAACGAGGGTTATGTAGTAACCGTTTCGTCCTCCATGTATCTATAGACCACATGTGGTGAGGACACCGACCTGCACAGATTGTTGTACATTTAGTTTATTTTAGTTTTTAAAGCTTGTCAAAGAAAAGTTATATTGAATAAAATATGTATGGTTTGCTTGTTTTGACACATTATTTAAGTATTATTCATGTAATTAGATTTTTTTTTAATGGGACAAGTAAAAATGCTTATCCTGTATAAGTCTGAGTTTAATTCATAATGGTCTCAAAAAGTCTTATAATTGACTTGGTGAAACCTGCAGAAACCCCATTAATATTATGGTTAAGTTATGTTGTTGGCTTTTCAAAACTGTAAAGTCTACATCAAATCAAAATCGACCCCTCTGCTCGTTCTTACTGCACAGTTATAGTAAATGATGTCTCAGCTTATGTTTTTCCAGTTAAATATGATTTGTCGTTGTCTTTTAAGAACGCAAAATAACTTCCCTGTGCCATTGACATAACTTTGGGAATGCTGGTTATTGAATGAAGTTAACTGGCTGCAAAAGAGTTATTCATAGGTTTAGTTCATCCTGCTATTCAAATTTTGTCATTACTTAGTCCTCCTCATATCATTACAAACTCTGAATAAAAGCCAGTATTTAATCTGTTCATTTTAAAAATCATGTGTGTCTCCAATATGTTTGGAACAACTTCAGGGTGAATAAATGATGACAGAATTAAAAGTTTTGGAGCAAAATACCCTTCAAATATTATTATTTAAGAAAACTTGTATTTAATCTGGCTTTGCTCTGGTAAAGTGCTCAGCATAAATGAGCACACCCCTCACAGATGTCTCTTTTAAATTCATATTTTCTATAGGATGCTTTACAATAATATATTTGTGCATATACATTAGATTAGTCAGTACCAAAACTGGAACTAATCTAACAAGAAAACAACTTAAGATCACAGTCCAAAAATGAATCCACCAATATTAATATATTGGGGAAAAATATGAAATAAACTTTTAATAAACATGAAAAGTTTTGCAGTAACTTGTTTAAATTTAAATGTATTATCTTTCCATTCCTAAAGATGTTCGGTGACCAAACTTTTTTTTTTTTTTAAATGAATATATTCACTGTGAAATGGATAAAAATATTCATTTTCCAAACCGGGTGTACTCAATTATGCTGAGCACTGTATTACATGCTCACTTTTCACCATCATATCAGTTCAAAAGGATTAAATTATGCTTCATGCTATGTTTCTGCCAAAGAATGTCCTGTTTTACTATTACAAAAGTAAAGTACATTGCTGACTAACAGCATTATTGTTGCTGAAAGGTTTTCATGTTCTTGCGTCTTATCAGCTACCTATTTTAATGAATGAGCTGTATCATTGAGTTTTACTCGGATGGTGTTCTTCCTTTGTATTCGCAGCCACATCCAAACAACTGTCTTCAACAAGCAGTGTAAAATGCACAGGGGTTATTGCTTATCTGTGATCTAGACACTCACTGACTGCATTATTACTCGAGAGAGCAGGAGTGTGTTTGTCTGTTCAGATCAGAGGGGGAGTTCACACTTGGTGAATGTGACATAAATAAACTGGCACGGTTTGATGAACATAAGGTGTAAAGGCATCTCAACCAATCAAGTCTGGACGTGTTGGAAAACATTTTTCTCATAAATGCATAATTCTGCACGGAAACATAGCAGTACATAGATTATATCAAGCAGCTGACATTTCAATATTGGATTAACTCTCTGTGACAGTTCTTCAATCTAATAAGCAATATGAACACCGCCATAAATAATAAGAGTAGCAAGTCATCAACTTCACATTTACTATTAACTATTCCCTGTTGCTAGATTTGCATAAATACTACAGACTTTCTTTGCCATGAACCAGAGGTTATCAATCTTTTCTGCCTGCTAAACAAAGTGGCAAGATTAGTATGATAAGTTTCATTATTATCATTTTTATTAGCAGTTATGCTACAACTAGTTTTAGTCTTTTAATTTGATTGTTTGAATGACATTGGCTATTTTACTGTTAGTTTCACTCTAAATATTTGTGTTTTGTTCATGTTATGATTGGTGTGATTTTTTGGGACTTTGTACATAACACTGATACACCAGTCTATCTTTGAGTAAATCACCATTTCAGCCAATTTATTTAAAAAAACTGATTCATTCAGACACAAAACATTCATTTATTGATTCACTCAGAAAATAAACACTCTTTATAAGTGAGTGACTCATTCAATCATTTACTGAAATATTTAATTCAAAGCAATAAATTGTCCACAACTGTGTGTTGCTTGCAAATGCAATGATTAATTAAGGCCCTCGGTTTACTGAATCCAGTCAAAGCTTAATTAGCTGTATAAAGTAGAATGTTAAGATATTTTACTACTTTTGGATTAACAAATCAAAAGCAGTGCTTCTCATTTTTGTTTTTGATAAATTAATACATTCATTCATTAATTTTCCTTTGGCTTAGTCTCTTATTTATCAGGGGTCGCCACAATGGAATAAACTGGCAGCTATTCCATCATATGTTTTATGCAGTGGATACCTTTCCAGCCACAACCCAGTACTGAGAAACACCCATACACTCTCGCATTCACACACTCATACACTACGGCCAATTTAGTTGATCCAATTCAGCTATAGCGCATGTCTTTGGACTGTGGGGGAAACCGGAGCACCCGGAGGAAACCCATGCGAACACGGGGAGAACATGCAAACTCCACACAGAAATGCCAACTGGTCCAGCCGGGATTCGAACCAGCGACCTTCTTGCTGTGAGGCGACAGTGCTAACCACTGAGCCACCGAGCCGCCCTAAATTAGTTCATTCATTCATTTTCTTTTCTGCTTAGTCCCTTTATTAATCTGGGGTCGCCACAGCGGAATGAACCGCCAACTTATCGAGCATATGTTTTACGCAGCGGCAACCTATCACTGGGAAACATCCATACACACTCATACACTACGGCCAATTTAGTTGATCCAATTCACCTATAGCACATGTCTTTGGACTGTGGGGGTAACCGGAGCACCCGGAGGAAACCCACGCGAACACGGGGAGAACATGCAAACTCCACACAGAAACGCCAACTGACCCAGCTGAGGCTCGAACCAGCGACCTTCTTCTTGGAAAAAGCGATTGATTTTAAAATCCCAAAGTTTCATTGTTTTGTTGCCAGTTGTGTCAATATTAAGTTTCATCCATTCAACTTTTGAACTCTTTTAACTGTTATTTACTTTCTTTTTAGTATTCTGGGTTCTGACAAGTGGGATTTACAATCTCTTTCATATTATATAAATAAACCATAGCTGAGAGTGTTTTTCCGCTTTCCCTGTTACAATATATGTAGCAAATTTACCACATTTATAAATACATTTCTAATTCTGGTTAGTAGACATTTCTCTTTGTTTATCGCAAACCCCCTTTTGAGGCTCTTCCATTTAAATTCTGCTGCAGTGAAGACACCCAGTGTGTGTTTGTTTGCCACACCGATTATTGTGGTCTCAATTAACTCGTGGCTAGGCACATTTTCACTGACATATGGCAAAGCTGTGCATGATCAACAGGAGATGGCTTAGCATAGAAAATAATGAGAGATCACCTCTCAGTAGAATCAGGTCATGGTGAAAGGTCCAGGTATTTTTTCTAGCTGCCATTTTAAGTGCCCAGACCAGTATCTGGAGAACATAAATTATCTGGACACTGTGCATCTAACAGTCAAGACTTTTGCACCATTGGGTTTGGATGGATAGCACCGGCCTCACCAACTTGCTAAAATAGGTCCTATTACAGATACTGGACCAGAGATGTCTGAAAATGGATTATTGGAAAATCAATAAAGTTCAGATACTGCATCTATTCAAGTACATTTTTTAATCCTCCATCTGAGTAGATATTAGTCTGGATATTTGAGAATCAGAAATGTATTAGACTTAAAAATATTTAGCTTGTGCAAAAAAAAAAAGCATTCCCAATGGTATTTCTCAGTTAATCAAGATTGTTTTTCCACTCAAAGAATGTGACACAGGAGCCCTCATTAATGAATTTAATCTTGAGGAGACTGTGATCATAGCTGGGGTCATAGGGGGCCACGATTCAATTATATTCTTGCTTGACATATGCAAATAACATCTCCTCGTGCTCTTTGGCCAATGTACAACTAAAAATATAAGCAACACTGAAAGCCCCAGTAGGTGTTGGGTCAATGGCACCTGCTGTTCTCTTGTTAATAAGGGAAAGTAGCTCCAGTGGTGGTGACCAGATTCAGCGATATGTTCATCCTGTCATGGATTGAGAGGTAGAGAGAACACTCTTTTATGTTTCTTTTGCGATCGGTATAGCACTTTACCTCTTTGAAAACTCCTGAAAATGTGACAAAAATGTGAAAACAGACACTGTGACGAGGCCTGTCACAATTTCATATTTTTCACTGCATGGTTATTTTGGCAAAAATAATTACATATATATAGAAATCTAAATATATAAATAATGCTAAGTGGAATTCATTTTTATTTTGTTATTTGTTTTTTTGTTTGTTGTTTTGGTCAATGAATCATGCTATTTTATATAAAAGGAACAGTTACACTAAAAGGATTCCCCCAAAAGTGAAAATTCTGTCATTAATTACACATCCTCATGTCGTTCCAACCCTGTAAGACATGAGGGTGCATGAGAACGTTTGTCTTCAGAACACAAGTTAAGATATTTTGGATGAAAACCGAGGTCTTTTACCTTATAAGGTTCCAAGAACATCATCAAAACATCAGTCCATGTGCCTTCAGTGGTTCAATCATAATTTTATGAAGCTGAGCATACTCTTGTGTGCACAAAAAAAGAAAAATAGCAAATTTATTCAAGTTTATTCTATTCAGCTCTTATTAACAAAATAATGATTTAGATTTTTTATTTTACATGTTTATCATCAGTATTGCAGCACCTGTAACTCTGACTTTAGCTCAGCCAATCTGCTTGACCTGAAGTTATACATTGCATGCCCATGAAGATTATTATAAATTTGCAGATTTAAAATATAGATCCAAAGCACTTCTTCATAGTTGAAAAGTGTATGTTAAATATTTTCTTAAAAGAGCAGGAACTTGTATATTAACTTGTAGTATTTTTGGCATTTGAACTGTTTCACTGGATCTGTCTCTGTTTCCCCTTGACTTTATGTGGATTTTGGTGCATGACATTTGCTAGCTTTGTGTGGATTTGTTTCCATGGTATCAGGTAGCTCATGTGGAATTGTCTCAATGGTGTTCTGCAGCTTCATGCTGCCTTGTGTCTCTGCCATTTGATCGGTTCATGTGGATTTGTTTCCATGACATCTGGACTCTTTCTCTACATCCATATTTCCTTGGTAGGAATAGATGCTGAGAACTTCCTAGTGAGTTACTTCTAGACCTTGCCATGAGTATTAGTGTTTAATTCTAGGTATATCAGTGTCTTCTCAATGTAGGCATGTGTGTATGTGTGTGTATACTGTATTAAAGATTGTTGTTTGTTTGGACACACTAGATGTGTACCAATTGGGCCTGTCAATTAGCAAGAGATATTCCTCTACCAAATGTTCACTCTCAATGTTCACCACCAAAACACTCTCAGAAAACATATTTAGGTATGAATAATTCCTAATAACACAAACAACATACCAAAAACAAATCAACTGCACTTTCTAAAACATACACTAGTAACAATAAAGCATCACCATTTTTTATTCTTATTCTACCAAATTATGATTACAGCCTCCGAATAATCTTTGGTTTGCAACATCAAATCAATAGCTGAGTAAATATTTTACAGTGCATAATGTGTGTTCTTAGACAAATATTGTTCTATATTCATTTAATTAACTGTTAAATTACCTAGAGGAGGGGAGGACAATTATGTTTTAACTTTATTATAAGGTTATATATAAGGGGTGGCACGGTGGCTCAGTGGTTAGCACTGTCTCCTCACAGCAAGAAGGTCGCTGGTTCGAGTCCCGGCAGGGCCAGTTGGCAGTCTGTGTGGAGTTTGCATGTTCTCCCCGTGTTCGCGTGGATTTCCTCAGGGGGCTCCGGTTTCCTCCACAGTCCACAGTCCAATTGAATAGACTAAATTGGCCGTAGTGTATGAGTGTGTGAATGAGTGTGTATGGGTGTTTTGCAGTACTGGGTTGCAGCCGCAAGGGCATCTGCTATGTAAAACATATGCCGGAATATTGACCTCTGAAATAGAGAATAGAGACTAAGCCGAAGGGGAATGAATAAATGAATGAATGAATGATTTAAATAAAAAAATTACAGAACTACCTAACACAGTCCTTAGCTAACACTATTGAATATATAGGTAAAACAAAAAATTACCCTTGGACTGCTCAATGCCTCATCGTGACCAACAAAACAACGTGAGCTGTTTGTGAGCTGTGTGGTAAACGGACTTTGCTGCTTTTCTACTGTTATGTACAATTCCATAAAAGTAATGATATTTAATAAAAAAAAACCTAAATAATAATAATTAAATCGAAGTCATGTTGGTTGGCATTGTTCATTGGTCAAGCATCGGCCAATAAAACGGTTTCACCCCCTCCCCTGCCCTGCGGTTCTCATGCATCTGTATTTACAAGTGCACAAGTGACTTTTGTACCTAAATTATCGCAAAAGAGTGCAAAATTCTGCCGCCATAACCCTGAAAGCAGAGACTTTGTTCTTTGATTTTGATAGATAATAAATATGCTCATATATCCCTAGAAGAAAATATTTTGGGGGCCATCAAATTGGCTGAAATTCATCAAAAACACTGGCAGTTGTTGGCAACTTTTAAAAAAAGAAACACTGTCGGGAAAAGAGTTAATAGAGTATTTTAGAGAAGTATTTGACTTGATACTAAAAGGCATCAGCTAACTATTCATGTTGGAAAAATTGTCAATTAACAGGTTTCTGTTACAAACCTTGCAAAAGCAGTTCAATTGTGAAAGCATTAAATATTTATAGAACTTCAAAGCGACACCGGTGAAGTAAGGAAAGGACTTTTCTCATACTGCAATATGCCATCTCATTTTTGCATTTTTAAAGCACAACATAAAACATGAATCCCTGCCAGGCAGATTTGTTATTCAGAGTGAACCTTAAGGAGATGGTTCAACTTTAGGATCCTGTGGGTAGTGCTAGAGGGGAAACAACTAAATCTTTAATAGAAGCTCTGTGACATCAAAGCCAGAAAGTTGTGTAATGTGAGGCCAGTCAGCAGCTGGCATAATAGTCCATGGTAAATGGGCCTTCCTTGCACCCACCTCCACAGAGGTTTGAACTTAGGGCAAAATGTGCCCTTATTAGTAGGACAGCTGGAGATCTGAGCACTTAAAAGTCTTTCATTTCAACATTCTAATAGCTTGGTCTCCTGTAGCTGTGTACCTAAAGTATTCACAGTTTTTCTTTGTTGGTTGTTTTTGTTGCAGTGCCAGTGACAGCCACGCTGTGGTCGCCCACCTTGCCCTCCAAATGAGATCCTATTTACAAGATCTCTTAGAGGAAGTGCCATCCAGGAATATAACGGTAGGAAAACATATCAATAATCACAAAAGTTAAAACATGGACAGTGTTGTTAAAACCACAGTTTTACCATCATTATTGGAAGATGCAGACACAGATTTCTATTCATTATTCAAAGTTAAGTCTTGCTCGTTGCTTCCTTCCTGTTCCTTTATTATTCGCTTCCTGATGTGTTTCATTTAGTTAAAATGCATCTTCTTTGATCATTCAGTGAGAAAAATACCTCAAAATTACCATGTGCTCCTTGGTAATGTACCTTGGTAGCAGTGCAGAGAGAGGCAAACTGCACAGTCGCTTAATGACAACTAGCAGACTGTGATGAAGCATTAGCACTGCAGGACTGGCCCACCAGTGCCAAAGTGGCATAGGGAGGATAAGTGGTGTGATTTTAGTGTCACAGCAGGGCTAGATGGCCTCTGAGATCCAGAACAGGAAGCAAGTGGGGTCGTACTTCCCACCAGATTTTCACACGTCTACTTGCTCACCTGTAATGGATACTCAAAAAGAGGAAACACAAATGAAGGGCTGAACATATTACAGTGATGTTTAATATGGCATGGCAAGTGGTTGTGCCACCTGTCTATCACCTGTCAAATCTGGGCAATATGTTTGGCCTAGAGGTATAAGGCCACAGTATGCTATCTGAGAGCAAATGTCACTGTTTATAAAAACTTTAGCTCATGGTTAAGGAAAAGTATTCATAAGGATTTGCTGTTTGATTTCATTTTTGAGTTCCAAGATTTTTAGTTGAATTTGATTGAGTAGTGGTTTAGTTCAGGCTATTTTAGGGTGTGTTCACTTTGAAGAGTTTTTTTTTTTTTGTGGAGTTTGTTTAAATTAGTGTGAACGCTGCCAGCTGAACTTTAGTGCAAACTGAACAAACTTCTAAAACAAAATCTGGTGCAATTTAAACAGAATATATAGACATCTGGCACAAAAACAGGACATGTCACAACATGTGACAATAAAATAGACAGATCTTCAAGCATACCTGTTTTTTTTCCCTCAGTCATGATGTTGCTCGTTACAGTTGAAAATAGGCATTGCAGATGTGTTTTTCATGGTGTGTGTGATGGAGCAAATTCTGGTGCTGTTTGTCCATTATCCATAGGGTCCATGTGACATGTCACAGTGCTGTGGGTGCCATTTGTGAGACCAAAATGGTCAATCTGCTGTGCTGCTGAAATAGCTGAATTATGTCATGCTGCTTCAGTAGAGCCTGTAAAATTTACTACTTTTCAATGTATAAATGTGTCCTCACGTAATTGATAATGCCTGCTTTACCGACAGGCTACTCAGTTAAATGATGCTACAATAACGATTGTTGATTAATGTTATTGTTAACCCTTTGAAGACACAACATAAAGGGCACAGTTTGGCTTTCTTTATTTTACAAGCACACTTGTTATAATCGTAAATAACCAATGAAATAAGAGCCTTAACACTTAATGTCTTAGGGGCAGATCATACGCGTTTTTAGCATTGAGAGGCGCCTTTTTTGAATGATTTACTAATGGCCGCGAGCGTTTTGCACGCTTCTTATGCGCCTTACATTACATATTTGGAACCACCAATAAAATGAAACAACAACTGTCTCATAAGTTTTGTTTCTAAACGTCCAAATCAAACAAAATCTGCGTATTTTCAGGTTGCCCGAGCTAATACGCGTGTGCACTCGAAAGGAATGAGATCGCGACACCAACATCATTTATGGCCGTTCTACATATTATCATCCTCTGGATAATGATCGTCTGATCGCACTGGTCTTCTGAAGTAATCCACAACTTGGACTTGATGGTGAATCTCCTCCAGAAATGACAGTGACTCTTTGTTTACAAGTTTGTGGGCGTTTCAGTAGTTGCTGTCATGTGATGTGCGTTTGACAGGATGGACTTTACCTCGCGTTCATTTCATACAGATTACAAAAACTTTTGTACTTGGTTCATTTAAAAGTACAGATTTCATGCTTTATTTGGATATATTTTCTTATGTCTGTGAAGCAAGTATTCGCTGAGATTTCAGTGTTTGTTGACCACCAAACTGTCATAAAAGTAGACGTCTGTTACGAGCTTCTCCGTCAGTCTATAGCGATCGATGATTGGCTCCTGCACTAGAAGGCGAGGCTTCATTCACCATATTGACTGTTACACTTCTCCCCATTCAAAACTATACGAGTGACATGTCTTGTGTATTCTATAGTCTTTGGTGTGGTGCGCCTCGCGTTTTTGGAACATAAAAGTGCGTTTGGTGTGATCGGCCCCTTACTCTTTTACGACCTAAAATGATGGAGTAGGCTGCTGTTTAAGGGGTTTTCACTTTCATATGAAAAACAAATGCAAACATGCGCTGTTCGTAATCCATATATATTTACTGTTTACCTTCACAATGTTTATTTTTCAGTGGCAAGAAAACTCAATCACTGTTAGTGAATATCATCATAATGGTTAGCTAAGCAACCTCAAGGTTGGAACTTAAGTGACTTAGTGACTTAAGTCACCACCCAGGGCAACAGGCAGCTACAAAGCCACTGCTAGTGTGAATGAGGCTTTACTGTGATCAGGTACACTTCATCTTCAAATACATTTTACACTCATTCCGATGTGAAGTAGATATAGGTTTTAGTAGTGATAGGATACTTTTAGTAGTGCCCTGAGAGCTTTGCTGTTGTATGGAGGGGACTGTGAACAAGGTACAGTAGATGGAAATATCAGCAAGTTTGAAAGTTTTTACTAACCTTTATGGTTCAGCAGTTCACTAGACAGTAAGGATCTAATCCAAAAAATTTTTTTCTTTAAGTGCGGTTGTTTTACATCAGTGGTCAGCTGTGTTTTCTGATCACCAAGAAGAGGCTACGCAAAAGTCCTAAAGATCACGCCCACAACAGAAAATAGTGAACCCATAAATTAATGTACAGAAAGGTAATTTGAAGCAGACACGTTGCCTATTTGAAGGGACAAAACACAGTTAGATGTATCATCAAATGGATTATAACCAGTATTATGTTTTTCAAAATATAAATTTCTTTCAGATTTATTTAGATGTGGTTGGGACCATGGATTGTTTTGATCATATTGGATACAAATATTGCGGCGAGTGAAGTGACATTGTTCATAATCATGGACACAAGTTCTTCACCATGCTAAAAATAAATAGTATTACTTGATCTTGCATATAACATTGGAAGACCATACGTCCTCTTTGTCCCTTTTTGTAGTTCTCTTTTTGATCTTGCATATAACATTGGAAGACAGTGTGTCAGACCGGGATTTCTAAATCTAAAATGTCAGGGATTCGGGTTTGCTTTGTACATTCTTCATTAATTTGTATGCTTTTTTGCATAACATTTATTTTTTTCAGAAGGCCATGTCATGTTGCACACCACTATTGGTCAGTCATGTACATACACGAACATTGGCAAGTGTATTTCAAGGCAACAGCTGAGAGAGAGAGAGCAGTAGCTTTTACCTGTCAGTGGGTGGCACATGGCTCCTGAATAGTGTAAAACTATAAGTGAAATAATGAATTTTTTCCTTTTTTAAATTTCAGCTGATTTTTTATTTTATTTTACTTTAACCTATTAAAAAGAAACAGTGTCATGTAAAAGGTGTTAAATTCTAAACATATTTTTTTTTTTTATTATTCTATTGTTGAGGGCCAAAAGTTTAATGGAAAGGATATTATTAAGTAACAGTTTCATTGTTGTGAATGCATTTGTCAAGTATTTATGTAAAAAAATGTTGTGTGATTCACAAAAAAAGTTGACTCAGTATCATTTGCATACTGTTGTCTGACCTTGTGTCCTAAAGTAATTCATTTCAACATCTAGCTGTGCTTGCCTTTTGAAGTTAAATGTATGTAGTTACGCTCCTGAAACTTGTTAATTCCATCCAACTCTTTCTTCCCTTGAGATCTTTATTTAATAGGAGTGAAATGCTCCTATCTTCTTCCTTTGAACACCATACTCATTCACTTTCAATTTGGGATGCTAATATGAATAGAAGTAACTAATAGTCGTCATTAATTAGTCATCAAGCTGAATATGAAATGGCCTCCTTTTAGAATTGGTATGAGATTTTAAAAATATACTCTTGACCGCCGGGACTCCCTGTGTGTGCAATACATCTGATCATTTCCGGAACATTTTCTGGAAGACAATTTCAGATGCCTGCGAGCGAGAAGCCTATCTTTCACCAGTCCTACTCTTTATGTCACTTCACAACTTCCCCCGCCTCCCAGTGAATTTTTATTTTTAAACCACTGTCTGTTTTGTGACAAAGCATCGGTGGAGCACAAATGAAACAGCAGGCAGTTCAGAATGAAACAGCAGACAAAGTGAGCGGTGGAGATGAGAGAATGCGCTGACTGGAAGCGCTGGGCTAATATAACACCACAAAGCGAAGAGCTCAGGAGGGGTCAGTCAGTGAGTGTGAGTCATCCTGCTGGTGCTTTTCCATTTATTTTCAGCACTATCGGCATCTTAGCCGGACGCTCCTCTCCTCAGACTCCGAAGGAATGTGGTTTTTAATAGCAAACGCTGAGGCTTTTGTGAAGGATGACAGTTCTTCAGGCCAGATCATAATGTTCTTGGATCTGCAGAAGGTTCAGTAAATATGAGCATAAAACATTACTTTGCTTTACTGTCTGGCTGTTTTTACTCCTGGTATTAAGATGCGTTTTGGCCAATCAAATCACAAGTAGACAAAGCAGACACATTACCATTTTTGCCTGCTTTTTAAATCAGTCTCTTGTCCACTTTTATGATTTCTGCACCCGCTTCGAATGTTATCATTCGATTGAATGGCCGTTATCAGTGGTTTATCAGCTGATAGATATGGGCCAGTAGGGGCCTACTGCGGCTACTAGTAGGCTCAGAAGGCTGTTATCAACCATCCACATAATTTTTCAGCTATACTAATAGAGAAGAGTTCAGATCCAGATCTGTTTTTACATTACTGTGATGGTTGGGTTTAGGGTTGGGGTAGGGGTAGACGTTAATAAAATACAATTAATGGGAAATAATATAATTTAATAAATAATCAGCATAGGCTCTTTCTGCATTTTGTCTTTAAAACGAACGCTGCGTTTTGAGCTGTTATCAGTTTCTCCAGTGGCTCACCGTGTACATCGGCAGACTTGTGACGTGGTGCGGAGTTGACAATGATGACGGGGTTCGAGTCTGGTGAAGAACGGTTTCAGAAAGCAGGTAAGACAAAAGCCGAACAAGTAAATTATTTATTTTTTATTGCTTTTTTAAAAACTGATGGTTGAGTTTAGAGAAGGAGGAGGGCGGGTTAATCTGTGCTTTTAAAAAAATAATGACGATTGGGTTTAGGGAAAGGAGGAGGGTGGGTTAATCGGAACGAAATAATGACGGTTGGGTTTAGGGAAGGAGGAGGGCAGGTCAATCGAAGCGGCCTCTGCTGGATTTACGTGAGAAGAGCAGATATTTGATATCTCATATAGCTGACTAACCATGTGCATGGTTGATAACAGCCTTCTGAACCTACCAGTAGGCGCAGAAGGCCCCTACTGGCCCATATCTATCAGCTGATAAACCACTGATAACGCCCATTCAATCGACTGATAACATTCGAATTCGCTGATTTCTTTCAGGTCTGTGGATGGCTGTATCTACTGTAAGGACTTTTTCCAGATTTTTTTTTCTTCTTTGTTTAATGTTGTGAATGTGAATGAAATGACAAAATAAATATATTATATTTATTTGTCTATCTATCTATCTATCTATCTATCTATCTATCTATCTATCTATCTATCTATCTATCTATCTATCTATCTATCTATCTATCTATCTATCTATCTA
>CAIGQV010014432.1:7944318-7990396 GCA_903798115.1 Danio jaintianensis
AGACGATTTTACCATTAGAGAATTTCTAAAGGCTTTGTTATAATGATCAGGGTCTTTAATGATCATCACCAGTGTTGGTTTCATGTGGAGGTGTTTGCCATTTATAAAGCTCTGTTTTTTTTCTTCCTAACTCTTAACAAGTTATTCAGAGTGTTATAATAGTTAAAGTTTTTAAACATTTGTTCATTCTAATGCCTCAGTTCCTATGTGGCAACGTTCCTATGGTAATAAATAAAACCATCCTGTCAAGATTTGATTTAAAGCTGCGTTCCTGTTGGAAATGCCACACCAGAGTTTATGTATGTGCCATTTCCCCTGGGGAAAATATATAATGTATTGTAATGTAATATAATTTAATTATTCATTATTTACTTATATTTACTAAATATTGACTTACATTTAAGTTTATTTTTGCATTTGTCTAAAGGAACACATAGGCTGATTGACTCTCTGCCAGCAGGAGATTCTTATGGTGCATTAGAAATAGTGTTTTTAGTGTTTTTCTCGGTAGAGGCTATAATCAAAGCAGTGCTGAGCTCTCAAATTAGGTTTTATCAGGCATTACAGAAAAGACTAAATGAGAATAATGACATTGAAACTAAAGACTGTGTTTTTTTCAAAGATGCTTTTATATTTAACATTTTGCTACATTTGATTTTGAAATGTGCAATGAGCAGGATGATGCTTGTTCGTGGTGTCTAGTTTTGATATTATGCTGGGCTGCCACAAATAATTCAGTGCATGTTAAACACTTCTCACCATTATTAATCCTCGTTATACCTCTACTCTTACATCAGAATCTTCTCGGGTCATTTGAATCACCCATACTTTATTGGCTTTTTGAGATTATCTTTGGTGATCGTGAATGTGCAAAACAAACAACAGAGCTATATCTAATTTTACATCAAGTTTTGCAGTGTTTGTTTCCATGGCAATGCAACACCATTAAACATGATAGTACACAGGTTTAACAGAAGTATTCAGTGCTTTTTTAAAATGATCAATGTTGTTAAAAATATCCTTTGTAAAATGAGCTTTTTTTGTATTTATTTAAAAGAATAGTTAAAAAAATGAAAATGACCCTCAGGATGATTTTTCTTTGGTAAAACATTAAAGAAGATTATTGACTCCACTTACAGGCAAAACAAAATTAATACCTGTTGCTCCTGAATGTAAATTGAGGTGTTTTGAAGTGAAATGATTGGTCTTTGCAAGTAACTGAGTATTATTTACCTTAATTGGTCCTTTGTAAGTGGTCCTGAGCTGAGTCTGAAGTGTGAATATCCTGTCATATGATTATGTATTCATGGCCGCAAACTCCACATATGAGCTGATGCAGTTTGTTTACAGTTTGCCATGTCCAAGTTCTGTTTTGTTGAACAACACAACACATTCAACTAGGGATGCACTGAAAGGAAAATTCTGGGCCGATATAGAACATTTTGCATGCACTTGGCCAAAAAAACTAAACTAAAACTGAAAATGCTTTGTAGTAATTTGTATTATTTTAATAAATAATATACAATAATTCTTAAATTTAAAGACTGTGGTGAGGGGGCGGGGCCGAGAGCCGTGGGAACGGGTGAGGCTCTCGGCCCCGCCCCCTTACCACAAAGACATTTTAAATATAGCTCAATAACTTATTTTAAATATCACAAAATCAGTGAACAAGACATTTTGCGAGTATTGCCATGACAGCATACTAGTGCTATTGCAAGCAACAGGAACATTTCTATACTACATAGAAATGTCCTGTCTGTGCGTTATTTGAGCAGACTTTGATTTTCTGGTGAGCATGTGTGCTTCATGCATGCATAAGCAGAATATCCACAAAGTGCAATATTGAGCTTTTTTTTTTTTACTTTGACAAGAGCGCCCACTCCAGTTAGTTGACAGTGCACACCCTCCGCTGCTTGTGTGCTTTGGTTGATGCAGGAAGTGCAAGCCATTGAAGTGAATGGGTTTCATAGAGCAGCATTTTCTGTTTCCAGTCTGAAAGCTGTTTTACACCGTGCAGTGACTATGGCTGAAGGGAGAGTGAAACAAGCACTCTGAACACTGCTGAACCTTTTTTTTTTTGCTGAAAAATTAAAATCCATGGTCAATAATGGTCAATAATTTTTGGCAGCTGAAAATTCAGTGCATCCCTACACTCATTCTCCCTCTCTGTTGTAAACAACTGATTGTTTCACTTTATAAGACCTGAAAGGTTATCAGATATGAGATCGTAAGAACTGCCTATGTGTTTTTTTTTTTGTGTGTTTTTTATTCTCAAAGTGGCGTTAGCATTTCATTAATCACCAAGGACCAGGGTTGTCAAGCCTGTGGATTGGGCTACTTTTAACAACTTGTCACAGGTTTTTTTTTATTTCATGTGTTAAAGGATTGATATATTGCATCAATTGTATTTAAATATAATATTTGACTACCAAATTTATATTCTACCAATGATTAAAACTGGAAAGATGATGAAACTAGAGCAAGCTCAATTTTGTGAGGTGCAGGAGCACTAAAGGAAAGACTGCGTGTGTGTGACTGTTTTCATTTGCATGGTATTGATTGGAAGGACTCTTCACGATTTACAATTTAATTAGGAATATTTTGAATGTTAATATATTTTTTTAATATCTTTTTCTAATTTCACAAATTTTTCTAATTGTCTAATTTGGTGTTAACTTAAGTTGTTCAGCATTTGCCCCGCATTTATTATGTTTTTAACTGGACACATGGCTGTCAAATGAGAGACACCATGCCAGCTGAGCTGTCAATTTTAAGGTAGGATGATTTTTATAATAACATAATCTTTGTAATTACTACTATATACAGTTACTTTCTAAGAAGAAAAAATGCATCTTGCATACAGTGATATAAAAATATGTATTTTTTACGAATGGGCTGTGGTGGCATATTTGAGGCTCTATTTTAACAATCTGTTTTGAGAATAAACCAATCAGAGTCTCATATCTCATTGCCTTTAAGAGTCAGTTGCGTTGCGCCATTGCGCATTTGCTATTTATATGGCGGACTTTCTAAGTGGAAAAACTGAACGCTTCACTAGTGAGAAAGCAGTTTAAACAGAGCATATGCAGCGTGAGGATAAAGAACTAACCTCCTCCATTCAGCCTCTTTACTTTCTCTTTCTCTCTTTCGTGGATAAGGAAACGGTGTTGTACGCACTCCACTAAAGACATCCATTAGCCTAAATATTTAATTTAGTTTGTTAAGCGCAAAGATTTGTTTCAAAACTATTTCTAAATTCAGTTATAATTTCCAGCAAACGAATAAACGAACAATAATAACTAAGTGTGGCCAAAAAACTGAGCTATATCCAAACACACGTCGTATGCCCCATATGGTCCAAAACCTGACAGGTGGACAAATCTAAGCTTGTTTTTAATAAAACAAATATAAATATGCATATAATAAATAATACTACTAATAATACAGTGATGGGTTGTGGCTGGAAGGGCATCCGCTGCGTAAAACACAGATAAGTTGGCGATTCATTCTGCTGTGGCGACCCCAGATTAATAAAGGGACTAAGCCGAAAAGAAAATGAATGAATGAAAAGCAAGTTGTCGTGAATAAACTGAAAAAAGCCCCCCGAGATGAAGAAGGCATGGAGGCAGTGGTTTTTATATTTATGTAGAAAGTAGTAATTTTTGTAATATTTTAATCCTTTAATTCTTTTTCATTTGTAAAGATATTTGCGTATTGCTGTACATCCTGTGTGTATTAAGCAATGTGTACGCGTATAAGGCGCACAACTAACGTGCTTTGTGCTGGACTTTAGAACTCCTTTTAGCTGGTCTATTGCACAGTCTATTTTAGTTCCTCAAAATAGCAACGTGCCAACAATACGCCTTAACACACCTCTTTTCTAGACTGGAACACCCATGAGCTATTTAAACAACGCACAAAACGGGAAAATTAGGGTTGCGCTGGTCTGAAAATAGCAACACATCATGGCAAACACGTCTTGTGCCTTATTGCGCCGGGTGTATAATAGGTCCCCTGTAGTTTGATTGACCATTGCTCTAGTTTTGTTTCAAAAACCTGGCAATTCTCCAAGAACCACTCTTTCACCTAAAATCTTGTTTAGTGTTCTACTGTGAAAAAAGTCACCTACTCTTGGATGGCCCAAGGGTGAATAAACTAACAGGTAATTTTCATTTTATGTCACGAATTCTGTGGATTGAGCTTAACTTATATTGAACCTGAAACACTCCTTTTTAAAATCCAATCTCTTAAATTCAGAGTGTGTGCTGAATACAAACATTTTAATCTTAAAGGATGCAGCTTAATATGGTTGGTCAGGTGTTTTAGGCAAAATTAATATTAGTGATTGGAGATGCAGATTTTATCTAAATCTAGATCTCACAACTGTATGTTTAGTTTTTATTTGTATACTGTTTCTGATAACTTACTCTCTGTGTGTGGCTTATATGCATTGTTTAGACTGGTCATGAATAGAAATCAAGACAGAACTTCAGGTCAAGTGATTCTTAAGTTTTGCCTTCACGGAAGGATATCCTTTGCATACAAAATGCAGTCCTTGTAACAACAATTGAGATTCTGATTGCTTTTTGTATTTTAATCCAATGTTTTTACTCTCTAGGGTTGTATTTAATGCAGTCTTTCTATCTCTGTGCATAAATAGCCATCTACACTCAATAGAAGATTGCTTGGTGAAAATTCTGATCGATCCCTCTGCTTTGGAGGTGTTCTTGCTCTGAGGTTGTGCTCATACAAGTGATGTTGTAATGCGTTTGATGTGTCCACATGCTCTAGAATGCATACTTCATAAAAATATATCTCGACAAGTACACAGGGAAGGGCCTCATGGTTTATTTGATCCTCCTTCATGCAGAATTAAGGCTAGAATTGGCAGCAGTTTAATGTAATGCTGTTATATGTAAGTGTAAATATATATTTTCAGCTTTATATAAGTTGAAGTGGTCTTTTTATAAAGATAGTGAAATACAGCTATAACGTCCCATTGATGTTGTGGTCAATGACGAATAAGTATATCCATCAAGAAAAAATATATATTGTACTTTAAAATAATTTTTATCGCTCATTAAAAAAATTAAAATTGTTTTTGGAAAAATTATTATAATTCATTCATTTTCTTTTCGGCTTAGTCCCTTTATTAATCTGGGGTCGAAACTGGAGCACCCGGAGGAAACCCACGCCAACACGGGGGGAACATGCAAACTCCACACAGAAATGCCAACTGACCCAGCCGAGGCTCGAATCAGCGACCTTCTTACAGTGAGGCGACACTGCGCCGCCCAATTATTATTAGAATAATAATAATTATTATCATTGTTGTTATTAAATCTCTCTCTCCATCTTGCTGTCCTGTGAGTGCTTCTGCCCTAGGTGGCTGCCTAGTTTGCCTATATGTAGGCTTTACACTGAAAGCAGATGGTGGATCAACATTCACCACAGCAAAGACATTAATTGTAACTTTAGAGGATTTACCAAAGAAAACTGTCAGTGTTCTTTTCATTTTCTTGACATTGGAAAACAGTGACTGAGTGGTTGACAGCTAATTTACCAATCTAAAATCTTAATGGCACAGCAGACCAGTGCAGCACATGCTGTAAACATTTTCAGTGAAATGAAAACAGGTCGCACGACAACCATTATATGCACTTGAGTGAGCCCAGTGGAAGGAGCATGGGATACAAGATGTCATCACGGGCCACCCAACAGTGTTTTTCTAGTCTGTAGCCCTTCCAGTTGACCAGGTATTCAAGATAGTAGCCCCGATGGAAAGCTGGTCCAGAACTTCTGGAGTATGGGGACTTGTCCCAAAGTGTCTGTGGCAGAGGGAGAGAAGGGTTCCAGCAGTTATCAGGGATGTGATTCTTTCGTATAAATATGGATTTCCGTAATTTCCGAGCTCAATGGGGTGACCCTTGTAATTTGCATAAATCTGTTTTTGTTTTTTTTTGTTTGAGGAGGGGGGGCAGATGACCTGCTTCATTTCGGACGTCTTTCAGGGATGTAACTGGACTCTAGAACAGTGGAGATGTGTTCTCTGGCAATCTGATGGATGAGTCTGGGTTTGGTGGTTGCCGGGAGAATGGTATTTACCTGACTGCATTGTGTAAAGTTTGTTAAAGGGGGATTATAGTGTGGGGTTGTTTTTCAGGGGATACGATTGGCCTCTTAATTCCAGTGAAAAGAAAGCTTTATGCTTTAGCATACTGCAGACTAGGGCTGCGTAATATTGGAAAAATCTGACATTATGATCATTTGTTTTTCTGCAATATATACTGGCATATGAATGCAATTTTACCAGATGGCTGGAATAGCTGTATTTGGAAAGAATTCATTAATATAGAGATTAATTGGGATAATTATGTAGGGTAGTGAGTCATGCCAAAAAGTAATAAACAGATTACAAGCCTAGATTAATTCAACAGCACAAAGGGAAAAAGGTAAATAGTGCTTTATGATTTTTGGTAACAGTATTCATGTACTGCAATTTAATAATCAAATGTAAATTAACTCTGCATACTCACTCAGTTTCTTTTGGCTTATTCCCTGCTTTGTCAGGGTTCATTGTGGAATGAACCACCAATTACTCTGGCAATTGTTTTACTCAGTGGATGCCTTTCCTGATGCAACCCAGTACCCACACATTCTCATTCATACACTTCATTCAATTTAGTATAAACAATTCACCTATATTGTATGCCTTTGGATCCCAGAGCACCCGAATGATACCCATTCAGACATGGGGAGAACATAAAACTCCACACAGAAAGGCCTCCTGGTCCAGCCAAGACTCGAGCCAGTGACTTTCTTGCAGAGGCTAACCACTTAGCCACCATCCTCTCCATAGTCTTTATTGAGTTTCATTATAGTTAAACTCTGCAGTGACTCCACAATCTTATTGGTTCTAACTGTAGCTCCTGGTTCATTATAATTCCAACTTAACATTGCACATCCTGTAATGGATGTGACTATTGCAGTTGAGAAAATTGTGATATTGTTGCTGAAACTTTATATTGTGCAGTCCTACTGCAGACATTTTAGACAATTACATACTCCCAAATTTGAGGATGGCCCCTTTTTTGACAACATGACTGCACACAGTGTACAAAGCAAGGTCCATATAGACATTGAGCATGTTTGGTGTGGAGGACATTGACTGGCCGGCAGAGAGACATGATCCAACAGAAAACCTTCAGGATGAATTAGAGTGGAGATTGTGTGCCAGACCTTCTCGCCAATATCAGTGCCTGACCTCACAAATATGCTATTAAAAGAATTGTCAAAATTTCCATAAACACACTTCTAAACATTGTGGAAAGCTTTCCCAGAAGAGTTGAGGCTGCTATAGCTGGGGCAACTCCATATTAAATCCTATTGATACTGTCTGGCTCAAAAAAGAAATCGCTCGTGAGTTGGCGGGCAGTGGTGATAGCCCGCCAAAGGGGCGTTCTCCTAATGGTGTGACATCACATTAAAGCTATCAATATTTGTCTTTGAACACTTTTGGACTCTTCCAGTCCGGACTGTGATCTACACTATGGAGTAAACAAAAGTTCAAGGGCACAGTTGCTGCCCTGTGTGGTCTGTTGCATGCTGGGAGGGCGTGTGGTGGATGTCATTCTATCAGTCTCACACATCAAAAGAGTGAACACCAGTGTTTTCTCATTAGCAGCTTCTAAGTAATGATCCCTTTAGTGATTAAGTATGCAGGGATGTTAAAGTGCTAGGTTGAATGTTACAAATGTGTTTTGTAGTCTGTACTGTTCAGTCATCTTACTGTGTAAAAGGTAGATTATGTGATCTATTTTTGTGTGCAGACAATTCATTTAAAGTACAGTAAAATGCAATTAAAAAATGCGATTTATAGATAAACTCTAAATATACCTTACTTTAAAAGCAGAATTACTGAATTACAATCATTATTTTGATAAAAAATTAAGTAATAGTTAGATTTTGTCTGTAAACAATGACAGACTTTTATACTACAAAAACGTTTAGCATTTTAGCATTTTTTATGGTTTTAGCTATATTATAACCCTTCAACGAAAGTTTTTTACTAATCAAAATAATGTTAACGGCTGGTCTGTGGTAACAGTACATGCAAATGTTTGCCTATCATTCATTAAGTGTACTGTTTATGTGTATGTGTGGTATGTGGAAGATGAACAGTTGCGCTGAGTTCACTGCATGGTAGATGAAGACAACACTGCAATAAATAGCTCTTTTAGTAGGTAAATTTTTCCAGCATTTTAATTCCTTCAGGAAAACCGATAGTCATATCTTTTGAGTCTTTAAAGACTGTACATTTATTTGTGTGCTAGTGATTAATTGATCTTGGTTGTGTCTATATGAATATTTTTTAAATGCATTTTGATCAGGCAGACAGGCACTAATATGCAGACCCTAACTTAAAAGATGAACATCTTTAAACAGAAATGGAGGTGGAACAGATCAGAGAGAAAATAAAAAAGGCATAAATAAAGACAAAAGAAAGGCAAGAAGAGTACAATCTGGGAGCAGTTTAGTGAAGTTGTTGACAAAACATTGCTTGGGCTGTACATGCAGTTTGTGTGTTGTAATGACGGCACTTTTGCCATATGTATTTATGAAAAAACAACAACAAGTGAATTAAATAAGAAACTCTGTATACCTTTCTTGACAAGTTTGATGTGCATGATTGAATGTAATTAAAGGCATATTAATATGATTTAAACGGTTTATTAGTTTTAATTAGTCATTTAATCACTTTGACCAGGAAAACCTTTAGTTGAGGGCAGCCTTAATATGTAACACACGCGCACACACACACACACACACACACGCACGCACGCACGCACGCACACATGCACACACACACGCACACACACACAATATAATAACAAAAGTTTTAGGACATCAGCCTTTGCGTGCACATGAACTTTAAAATGCAAAGTCAAAGTATAAGTAGCAGAAGTGAACACGTTTTACCTACCAGTAAATATTAATCTAAGCAAAATAAACATTCACCAACTTTAAAAGCAGACACTTGCTTTCTATACCACTTTCACCAATGAGGGATTCTCCACTGCTAAGATGGAGGACCTTACAGTTTTTAATGACTAAAATATGGTGAACGGGTGCTGTATATAGATCACAATTGCCCAAAACATTAACATTTTCATTCATTCATTCATTTTCTTTTCGGCTTAGTCCCTTTATTAATCTGGGGTCGCCACAGCGGAATGAACCGCCAACTTATCCAGCATATGTTTTATGCAGCGGATGCCCTTCCAGCCGCAACCCATCACTGGGAAACATCCATACACACTCATTCACACACATACACTACGGACAATTTAGCTAACCCAATTCACCTATACCGCATGTCTTTGGACTTGTGGGGGAAACCGGAGCACCCGGAGGAAACCCACGCCAACACGGGGAGAACATGCAAGCTCCACACAGAAATGCCAACTGACCCAGCCGAGGCTCGAACCAGCGACCTTCTTGCTGTGAGGCGATTGTGCTACCCACTGCGCCACCACATCGCCCCACATTAACATTTTGTTTTCATATATATATATATTGTTCTATTGACATATGGTCCAATTATTCATAGTTTAAAGAAGGAGAAAATTTGATTGGATTCAAATGGAGATCCCAGTGTAAGCTGCCATCACGGCCCATTGTTTTGCCCGCCAGGTCTCTGGACAGGTCACGTGACTGAAAAATATCAATTCAGCAGCCTGCTGAATTTTTAACACCATTTCCAAAAGCGCTTTGCAGATTTGGTAGTTTTAATTATGTACTGTGATGAAAGTCAGCTTAAAAAATAAGTCTGCAAGTGCTTTTTTTATTGTTTTGCAGACAGGAAGGATCGTCATCACAGATTTTGCTTGCTTGCTTTTGGCTGAGCCATTTATAGCCTTTCTATTCTCCTGTGTAAAATGAGACATATGCTGTTCCCTTCATGAAGAGCCCAGCTTTCTATTAGGAAAAAGGCTGCTGAGGTGTACTATCAATCACTTTGAAACAAGGTAGGAAGTGTGGGGTAGGAGGTGTGCCTAATGTATCTCAAATTGTTCTCTGCCCTTCACCCGAATTTCTCAGTCCGTTACGAATCTCTCCCTCCTCGATCACAGCCCATGAATACATACAAGGCTCCTGTGCCCCATTCAGAAAGCCAAGCACGGACTGCATGACTATTAAATGCCCACTCGTTCTTTCTGGACTTCTGTCTAGTCACTTCCTCCTCCTTTCTCAAAAGATGTTGGGATAATCTCACTAGGACAGGGATATTTGTATTACATCCATCACTGTGTCCTCTGAGGGTGCAGCACAGAGACCACAACACACTTTAACAACAGGCCTAATCGCTCAACAAGGCCTCTGAAAGCCCTGAGAGACAACAACAAGAGAGGTTTTTGTCAACTGCTCAGTGTGTTAGGTAAAGATGCGGATTTACTTATGTTTCCTCAAAAAGTCTACTGATATCATTTTGGAAATAAGCCTGTTTTTACTTATGCAGGATGGTCCAAAACTACAGTAAAATACATATTATTGTGAAAGATTATTACAAATATTTTTGTTTTAATTCTAAAATATTAGTTTAAAGTATATAAAACTGTAATTTAATTATGTGATGGCATAATAAGCAGTATATTTGCTGCTTTATGAGAAACATTTATTAAAGGTGACATTACACTAAATTTTCACTTTTATACACAATTTTTTCTGTTTAGTTAGGTTTCTGCTGTGTTAGCTCGGACAAGTTGAAAAGAAAACAGACAGATTGTTTTGTACAGAGTGTACTGTATATGCCATAATTGACAACTGACCTGTCTGAGTTTCGTGCTGTTTGTGTGCATCTGTTTGTGTTTGCAAATCTTTTTGTAGATTGCAAAATGGCTAATAATGGTGGCTTTATTTTTTCTGCATTTGAACAATGAAGGGATCCTAACATGTAGTCTGCTCTGCGTTCAAATGTAGAAACTCACAGGTGTCCTTAGACAGAATCCCAGTTTCAGAACAAGCAACAGTGAAATGGATTAGTTTTATATATGAAGGGAATGCACCAGAAAGATCATTTCTCTCTGTGTGTGCATACAGTGGAACGGAATGTTGTGTCTTGCAGGACCACGGTGCTACATGAATAAACTAGGGCTGCTCCCTAATAGTAGACTAATCGATAGTCAACCAGAACAGGCTTGAACGACTAAGTTTTCGTTTTTCGGTTAGTTGTGGGTAACAAAGCACACACAAGTGTATGTGCGCTGCAGATACACAAGCTGAATGCAGGTAGCGTACACAGCCTCTGAACATACATATACGCTCAGCATGTTTTAAAAGCTTTGACAGTCAGAGAACACTCACAGCTGAGTGTTTTAGCACTCACGTTTCTGCAGCGCAACAAATAATTGGGTGGACATGTACATGTGATCTCATTAAGCGGATCTGGCAAATTCACCTGCTAATAATGCCTTGAAGAAAAGTGAAAGTGTGGGATCATTCCATCACTCCATTGTTGAATAAGACATGGAGACATGGAGCTCACTTCATCCACAACATTTAGGCAAACTTGTGTTGCTTTCTCATAATATAATTTTTTTTAAGGGAAAACAACAATAGAAAAATTGTCCATATTTTGTAATGTTTCAGTGTGCTTTTAGCCTATATTATTTATATTTAATGTATAGGTTTTTTGTTTGGCATCCATCGTATTAAAACTAAAACTTATTTTTCATTCAATGTTTCATTTAAAGCTGCATTTCATTGGAGCGTTTTAGCTTCCCTGTAAGTATTATGTATGTATATAGTTTCTATCTATGTGATGTTTTTCAAACTGTTTGTTCTATTTAGATGATTTATGTTTTATGTGATTTACTTTTTATGTGATTACTTAACAAGATGTGTGTTTAGACAATGTATTTGATATGATTTTGTATTTGATATCTGACACACTCAAAGCCTAGAAAACTAAATTACTAGAAATGCATGTTAAAATGTAATGTAATGATATACAGCATACAGAAACTAGGGCTGGCCTCTAATAGTTGTCTAGTTGATAGTCAACCAGAACAGGAAGGTATATTGCTTAGGTAAGTTTTTAAAAAATCCAGAAATGGTTTTATATGCTCATTTATTGCTCATTTATTATTATTATAGTATTTCTGTATAATGTAAAATGGATGACATTCTTTCTCAGCCCTTAAACTCAAACCATTTCCCCTGTATTTGCTTAAACAGGCCTTATTAAATACATTTATTATATGGGCGATTAGTCGACTATGGCTTTAATGAACGACTACTGGTCGACTAAGAAAATCTTAAATGTATATATATATATATATATATGAGAGAGAGAGGGAGAAAGAGTCTGTATAGTTTTCTACACTTAAAAAAAAAAATCTAATCAAAATATAAACAACTGTTGTGGATTTACAATGCTGATGACTGTTGAAATACATCATCAGTCTTGTGAAAAGAGTCCATCATTTTATTTCTTTCATTTCCACGTTCACTATATTTGTGAAGGCTTCCTCTTGACCAAAGGTAGATATTTGCTTCAGCCATATGTTTGAAACAGATGTAAGCAATATTTTAGTGATGACATCACTCTGCTTGCACATTCATTAAACACCAGTCTCATGGCCCTCGTCCAGGTGGCTAGGATTATTTAATACAAAACTGTAATAATTGTAGTCTTCTATCCCAATGCAGACAACCAGAGTCCTCAGGAAAAACAGCAGTATTGATTACAGCGTCTTCACTCAAAACCCCTGTGCTCTTCCACCGGCTTCACGCCAAGCACTAAAATAGCCGGTGTGCATTTTGAGCTCAATCCTCAATGCGCTATTATAAGAGCAGCTGTTCTTCCTGACCTGAACAGAGGAGAGAGGGTCTATGAATTAGCATCTGCCCAACAAAATGCACACAGTCTTCGGATCAATATTGACTTTTCCTTCACTCTGGCAACTTGAATACCCTTTAAAAAGAGGCTGCCAATCGCAGACCTGATGCCAATAAAGCACAGCTGCCAGAAGATATATTTTTCAGCATGCACAGAAACAACCTCTTTCCAGTGAGAAATGTGTACCTGTAATAGTGTCTGTCATTTAGTTCTGTTATGTGGAGAGATAATGGTCAGCCTTGTGCTTCCGGAAACTGTGACTCACCAATAAAAGTGACGGTTTCACTTTTGAGCACTTGTCAGAGCAGGCCGCCTTTTAAGGTGCATGCAAAAAAAGTATGTGGAAATCAGTAGTAACCCCTTCAAAATTGCTCTAGAGAGCCAAGCTATATTTTTATATAAAACATTTGAATGCATTCAAGTCGAGATTTAGAAGGTAAGGAGACAGAACCGACAGGCTACTTATGTGACAAATTTTCTGATTGGGTAATGATTACAGCCTTAAAGCCAAACCAAGTAAATCAAAATCAAAATAAATTAGCGCCAAAAAAATCTACCTTAGTCCCCACGCACGGCCAAATCAGCTTAATGTAGTAAGTAAGATTTATACAGCTGCCTTATTTTATAGCACAGAACAGACCTGGAAGGCAGGACTTCTATTACGTTGACTGTAAATCCATAGCGCAAATTACATCCCTCTAATAAAACGATGATATTGAAGTCATCCAACACATATAATTGGCAGGGGTGTCAGACCGAAACTCATGACTGCTCTGTAATGCATGCTGTGAATGGGGAGTGTTCGCTCTTGTTAACGAAAACAAAATAAACATCCCGATTGTCTGGAGAAAGAGACAGAACATTGGATGATACATGCCTGTGACACTTATGCATTTATAATGCACTCTCAAGATGCATTCGGTTTCAGTTATCTTAACCGCAAAAGTATTGATCATCATCTACCATCCTCTTAATTGGTCTTATTGCTGTCAGATATCCAGACAATAAGATCATCTCTCTAATAGTTTGATGATCTCATCTTTGAATTGCTTGTTGTCGCTGTCACAGTTCTCTCTTCTAAATCTCCACACTTATTAAGCAGTGATGCTGCTTATGAGACACCACAAGCCCTGGATCTACTGCCCTGCTGAACTGGATCAGATGTCAGTGGTCTTTCCACCAATTAACACAATGGAACGATCCTGGGGCCTAATTAGGAGCCGTGACATTTGACTTCATTTAAAAAATTGGCATACTGATGGAACCAAGGACATTTAGCATGTCCTACTGTGGCACTTTTTCAGCTCCCTGTGAAATACTTCCCAGCTGAAAATTTAATAAAGCTGATTCTGGCCAAAAACATATACTGCCTGACCAAAAAAAAAAAAAGTCATTTTTAATTTCTGATGCTGATGGACATGCATTGTTAATGTAGATTTTTTTTTTCCTTTTTTGTCGTACATAATAAGTTGAGTGAAGTAAAAACTAATCAGTACGAAAGTATTGTTTAAGTTGTGTTTTAGGTTTCAGGTGATCAACAAAGTTCTTTGATAATTGATATAGTAAAATCAACATCGTTACCGACCATCCAGCACATCCCAAAGACTTTTTTTCACTTTGGCCAGTTGTTAATGGTGCTTTCACCAATTTGAACTTTTTAAGAATATTTAAAAAATAAATAAATCTGTCCAGGCGTCACGGTGGCGCAGTGGGTAGCACGATCGCCTCACAGCAAGAAGGTCGCTGGTTCGAATGAGTGTGTATGGATGTTTCCCAGTGATGGGTTGCAGCTGGAAGGGCGTCCGCTGCGTAAAAACATATGCTGGATAAGTTGGCGGTTCATTCCGTTGTGGCGACCCCTGATTAATAAAGGGACTAAGCCGAAAAGAAAATGAATGAATGAATAAATCTGTCCATTTCAGATGCCATATTTTAAAGCGAACTTGAAATTTGATGAAAAATTATGTGCAATTTGAATTCTTTTTTTGCAGAGATGCCAGATGTTTATTCATTTTTAATGACAATTTTGTGTCCATCAAGTTAATTCAAACAGACTTAATGAAAACTAAAGAAAAACAATCAGATAAGACTAAAGTGCTGCATTATTAAAAATAGGTTATGTAATACACTACTTTTTTGTTTGTCCTGAAATAGCACTTTTTTTAAGCAAGGAAGCATTCAATTCATCAAAAGTTACAGTAAATGCAGCCTTGATGAACATTAGATACTTCTTTCAAAAACAGTGAAAAAACATTTGGAATATTTTAATATGAATACGAAAAATTAATTAATTTAAATGTATTATGAATATTTAATAGTACATATTTTTGGTTTCCAGAACCCTAACCATTTTATAATACATACTCTTATCATGATAAAATGAATAATACTGCAATATAACAGCATATCACAAAATGACTATGTGCCTTATTAACATAAAGTGTAATTACTACAAAAAAGTATGTGTGGGAAAAGGGATTAAGTTTGTGCCCCCTGGGTTTTCTAAAGTTGTGTCGACCTGATTTAGTTTTTTCAAATAAGGAGGGAAAATGTTTCAAATTCTTCCTAAGCTATCTGGAATTAACAAGAAACGGCTGAGATTGCTGAATTCATGCTCTGAAAATTGAAATGCAGATGATTTGTAACTCATTCATTCTTGTGTTTTGGCCTCTCAACGGAAGGGTGTCACTGCTTATTTCAGTGTTTATTGGCTCTTTCTGGTTGGATTGTATTGAATACATGGGTTTCCTGTAGATGACTCACCAGCTGACTAAATCAGTCAGGCTGAAAGTTGCTCTGATTTTTACAAAGCTTACTTTATACACACTCGAAAAACCACAACAACACACTATAATGATATACACTGATTTCTTAATTGAAGTAAAATGTGCAAATGCATTACAAATTATGCATGTGTTTTCACAACTGTACTACTTTGCAATCAATTTCAGTATGCAAAACCAAGGTGTGTCTGATTTGTTTTCTTTAATTCTACTTTAAATGACTCCTGTAGTTTCAAAGTAACATTGCTGTTACTGGAAGTAGTTAGTACTGCAGTAGCTTTAGTAACTGCAACCAATTGTTTTGAGTTGCATCTGATTTGTTCAACCAACAAATAAAAAAAAACTACAAATACATTATCAAAGAATAAAGGTTTTCAGAATGACAATAAAGCTTGTCTTTAAACTTGATTTGACTTTACTACCATTGTGTGGCTCCTTCCATAATGCTATTATGACTTCAAAATACTTTATCATAGTGCATGATTTGTAGACAAATGCATTTTAAAGTTTGCATTACGTACCTTTCCCCAAATATAGTCCTGTCACAATAACTACTATTTTGTGTGTTATTATATTGTACCACGCAAATTGTTATAAACAATATTTTTGCGATTTTATGTACTTTTTATTCTACTGATAAAGTAATAATACAATAGTGTACTATCACACGTGTACTTTTTCCAAAGCCTTTTTATTCTATGGTGATGTGATTCAGCTAAAGCTAAACTAACATTGGAGAAGAAACAGTCACACAAACACACACATACAGTCAAACCCAAAATTATTCATATCCCAGGGGTATGAATATTACAGTCAGTTCTTACTGTAATATGCTTCACATAAACAGTATATATTGCATTAGACAAAAGCCTATAGGATACACAGGATATGTCACTCATTTAGTTTTGAATGCGTAAAAATGTAACAGTTAATATGGCCACTCCAACAAAGGAAGCCCCATCTTCTAGTAAATTAGACAATCATTGATTGCTATAGACTGACGATTTTCTGGGGGAGGGGCTCAGTCCAGACGCATGTATTTATGACAGTTTCTGCAGCTTCGTTGTTATGAACCCTCTGAGGTTGGCAAATGCGCTGGAATCTCAGTGAATACTTGCCTCACAGACATGAAAAATGTATCTACATAAAGCTACATAAATCTCTACTTTTAAATGAATGCATGCCCAAGTGATGTTTCAAAGATGGCCACCGAAATTACTTGCCTTAAAGGGACTTTGATTAGACTAACTAGTACTGTAATAGTATTTAAATGTTGTTGTTTTTTATTGCTTTGGTTATTGCTTTTATCCATATTTATCTAATTCGCTTTGGATAATAGAATCTGCCAAATCATAAAATATAATTTAAATGTACACACTTTATGAAAGGTAATATTCAAAAAGCCATAATAGTACCACTTTAAAGAGAACCCATTGGCAGTGTTAGCAACCAGTGCCCACAATTGATTAACCATTGTTTTAATGTGATGAATCTATTTTATCCTTTCTAAAACCTGTCTTTTGGTAAATATTTTGGAAGTACATTACTTCTCTTGTATAACAAGTTCAGTTTCATGTAACACCCACCTTTGTGCATCGATCGCACTGTGACCCAATCCCTATATTTGTCGTAAGGCCAATAAGCCACACTGCATGGGTCCCAGGTTTGTTTAGTATGCCTTGAGCAGCCTTTAGCTCACCAAGGAGCTCAATGGAGGCTGGGGCCAGTCGTAACCACTGACCTTTTACAGACCTCTCAGCATTTTCCCCACACTGTTATTTCTTTGTCTTGCTTGTGTTCCACTGAAAAGGAATCTATTATTTATTTAACTCTGGTGCAAGCAGAATGTTTTATACATTAGTCTTTGCTGACTGCACACACCGGGTGAAGGATCAATGTAAAATGCAGTCTCTCTCTCAGCTGAGCTGTCTTACACACGGCCATATGAGTCATTTAACATCAACAGCTAGTTCTAATCGATGTAAAAGTTTTAGTAAACACATTTGGATGATGTTTCTAATTTTGGAAAATTGTGAATAGGCTCACAATTACTGGCTTAATTATGGAAGTGTGTGTACAGTTGTAAGCATAAATGAAAGGTTCTGTGATTAGTGGTTGCATATTAGGGATGCATATGTATTCCACCTGTGACTATGGTGCCTTTAGGTACTTATGTAAATAGAGTAAATGTGTATTTTGTGCTCAGACATTGGACATGAACAGCTTTTCATGCTGTATTTACTGTTGTGAATAAAACCAATGAAGGATTCTATTCACACCAGCAAATGTTTGGCCAACTTGGAAACTCTGGTATCAAAATCTCAAATTTTCCCAGTTCAGTGTGCTATAATCTTGAAGCATGGCAGAGTTTAACTGTTACATCAATTTGTCTTGTGGTTGAAAAAAGTGCATATTTGCAAATATGAATAAAGCCAAAAATAGCATGTATCTGACCAAAATTCAAATTGTCAGCAGGCTAACTACTGTAGCTAGATAGCAGGGTAGATTTTTATGTGATTGTCAATGAGTAGGATGCTACATATTTAGCAAAATTGTTATATCTTTAGAACATTCTTACAATTTGAAATCCATAATAAAAAGTCAAGAAGCTTGTAAACTTCAGATGTGAAAACTGAGAAGTAGGACATTTCTGATAGCAATGGAAAATATTAAAATGTATATAATTTTTTAAACCTTATTTTTAAATATACAACATTAAAATACCAAAAAAACTAAAATGTACCTAATATTTTAAAATGTTACCTCTGATAATAGCTCTGAAATGACATTTTGGAATTAGCAATTACAGCAATTTCGTGGCATGAGTGTAAGAAAGTGTAATACAAAATGTCTGTGCTAGTACTATTAGTCTTGTTGTTCTGCCTTTTACATCTTCTTTAAAAATAATCCAAATTAATTACACCATTTTGAAAAAAAGCCAATTAACACTATCCTCTCCATTATTTCAATAAACTTGAATTTCATAATACAGTAACTGATATTAATCATTAACTGAAAACACATTAAAACTTAAATTAACTATCTTAACTAAATTCTGAACATTAAATTGAGACTTTTTGAATATTTTGAAAGTTATTAATTCATATTAACATGGACTGAAAAAAAAAATGATTGGGGTCACATTCATTCAACACTAACAAAAGCATATCTGGATCTCAAAGCAAGTTTTAGTCAATGGTCCGCTATACAAAATCTTTGATTTTCAGAGAATTACCAGAAAAGAATAATAATTTGTAGCATGTTTTCTTCATTTTTTCTTTATTTGTATCTTTAAAAGTGGAAAGGAGGATAACCAACTAATTATGCAAAATCAATCAATACCTGTAAAATCCTAACTGATAGTAAACAGTACATTTACAGTGTTTATAAGAACTCATAAAGGAACATCAGTTGTTTATGTGTGCGTCTTTAATTATACATGCATATTTTGCCATATTATGTTTAGCACAATCCACTTCTGGAAAGGCTGCTGTTTTTGAGGCTGTGGTTTTGTGCTTTAATGCAAGCCTTATTTTAACATACTTGTGAAGGACTTGTTAGCGCTGTTTACAGAGTGCAGGTTTAAATCACTCTGTCAGAATGTGTTTACAGGCTTGGGGCCATAACGACACACCTCACCTACCTTTAAAACCTACATGCATTACGTTTCTGCCAGCACATCCACAAGGGCATGACAGGTTGTGAAACGACAACCAAAATTGTTTGCCTTACCCATCGTCCCAGTGAGTACCAGCCTGTACTCGCTGACACATATACACGCACACACACACACACGCACACGCACACACACACACACACACAACATGCCCAATAACATGCTCGTACAGACACAGCAATAAAGTCATTTTGCAGCGGAAATATTGCAAGCGTTTAATGAAGATATCAAATTGTCCAATAGCATCTAGCGGATCTCCTTCAGCCGCACACAAATTGCATGTCTGTCAGAGATTTTTGCTCCCACCCTGCCCTACCATGACTGATGCCACTAAAGTCAGACGGCTCGTACTCCTTGAATTAATCTTGCTTTAAGGCGCTCAGCTTGGTGACAGGCAAGATTGTGAAAAATGTCTGCTGCGAGCCAGTCTGACTCGCTTCCTCCCAGGCCTCTCGACTTCTCTCTAGATGTAAGGGACTGAGTGTGATTTATTGGCCTGGGCTGTGCGTGAGGTATCTGGATATTTGTGAGCTGATTTGGCCGTGTGCACTCATCAGTACTCTGGAGCTGGAAATGTGGCATGAATGTGAGTGTAAACAGAATTTGTGCCTGCAACTACAGGCCTTGCCTCATTAGACTGTGTAAATGAAGGCAGCTTTACGCTCGGGTCAGGAGGCAGGACACATCGAGCGAGCCACTGAGATGCCTGGACTTACACCCATGCAGAATAGCAATGATATTGTCAGATGCGTGGACCTCATTTGTATGTTGCTAAAACTGCATAAATATGTACACGGTGACTTTTGATAAATGTTAGGCAAGCAGGATTTTAATCAACCTTCTCTGCTGGCGCATTACAATAAAAAAAAAGCAACAAGCTCAAATGCTTCACATGTACTTTTTAATTAAATATGCTGTTAATTAGTTTGAAATGTTTACCAACAAAGTGTTCAGGTTTCAAAGTGTCACGGCTCTTTCATCCTGAATTGTTGGTTTAAAGGAGGGGTCTACTCTGCGGTGGGGTTTGATAGCTAATTACAGGCACATGAAACAGGATGGGGTTGGTGCTTTGATAGCTGTACACCAGTGGGGCGGCAGCGGGGGTCTGAGCCCCAACATGGGCGCCAGTTGGAGTATCATGGGTCTGGTTTGGTCATGCTGCTCATCCCAGTGATTTAACGTCATAAATGTTCTGTGCCAAGTCTTGAGCAGGGAAAAGGCTGTGTGAGTCCAGAGACTGTCAGTACCATGGACAGTTCCCTCTCTGTCTGAGTGCATTCCCATTATACCGAGTTATGAGATGGAAACTGTCCATCTACAGTCAGATGCAAATGTCCAATTCACTATTTTTCTATTTTTTTAAGAATACAGAATAATTATGCACAGTATTGAAATGATTAATTATTCAATTCAATGAAATTCAATTTCACAATAATTATCAATCCAACGCAGCTTCACAAAAGGTGCACATCATTATATTATAGTGAGAATCAGAATAGTTAAGAAGTTGTGTATAGGGTTGGCAGTATATAAACATAGTTAACCTGCAGTTCTACAGTACATCCTTCCATAAGAAAAAATATTTACATGTAATAATAATACATGTTGAATGAAGTGTATTAAGTTTAATGAATAAAATTTTAATATGAATAATATATATATATATATATATATATTAGAGGTGTGAACCTACACTGGTCCCACGGTTCGATTCGGTTACGATTATCATGTCATCGATTCGGTTCAATTCGATATCTCGGTGCATCACGGTGCATTGACAATGCTATCCATAAACAATTTTATATTTTCTTCACAGCACAGCAATTCCTGTATTAAAATGTATAGATATATTTATATTTATATAGTATTTGTAATACAATTTTGTCCTTTAATATAAACAGTCAGATATATAAACTGTACCTTTAAAAACTCAAGTACATGCACAGAACAACATGAGCATTTATAGCAAATAAACAAATATAAATATCCCGCTCGCTTTCTGAGCCTTGTCTAGCGAGTTCTTTCTTACACCCCTATGACTGGTCACGCGCTCAACAGAAAGGGCTGCGATTGGCTCTAACGCTCTGGTGCTGTTCACCGATGAGTGACACTGATAAACAGCAGCAGCGATCACAGCTGATCCATGATAGACGCGGAGGAGAAAACTCGCTATGCAGACAAGCTCGTGTCTGTATCCAGAAGTATCGCTGTAACGTTACCTCACACTGAGAAAGAAATGGAGCTTACTTTCAGTTTCTCCATAACAGTGAAACAGGGGCTTCTGCTGAAAGACTGTCCAGCAAACACTCACACAGTGAACTGTGCACAGTTTCTGCGTTTTTAGGTAGTTGAAGCATTTTAATTATTCGCTCTCGCCTCCCTTGCCAGAGTAAGCTACCGTAATGTAGCATATATGAGATAAATGACATCAGTACACAATAAGCGGTTATGATTATTACTGAATCGATACCGAATTGTCTGCGTCTGCATCGCGGTGCACTGAAGAAACAATTAATTTTGACACCCCTAATATGATATTTTAAATTTATCAAAGATGAGATTTTTCTGAATCAGATACATTTATGAAAGTGATTTTATATCAAAAGCATTGCAAATGTACCTGTCTGCTTTAATGTTTCAAATAAATTAATTAAAATAAATTTCCATCGTCATCAGGGTATCATATACTGTATTTGTCAAAATCAACAATATACTTATAATGACCTGAACTTTTGAACTGTACTTGAAATGTATAAAATAATAAGTAATCATATCATAAATTAAAACATATTTTATATATTATTTATGGGTAGTGTAGTGTCAAAGTATAAAGATTAAATATATAAAGTGACATATACACATTATATAACACACACGCACACAGCTTTTGTTTTTAGAACATGCAACATTTAAAATTAAGACTTTAAGGATCACATTTCATATGAATTATGAAAACAGCAATGGAATTTTATATGCATATGTTTATATGCATATTTAAATACACTTGTTTATTTAAATATAAATTATTTATTAAATATTGCATTTATAACATAATATATAACCATTTTATTTTGAGCAGAAATCTAAATGAAAATTACCTCAATTTGTACAACATTCAAGGCAGAATTTAGTCTGAATTTATTTGTAGCTTTATTTTATTCTATTATTCATTACTTTCCTGCTTGGAAGAAATAAGATGTATTTCTGTTTTCAGGCATTTAAAAAAACATTTCATATTATGTGATGCAATTTTTGTGCAAGTTGCGCAGTAAAAAGACAGGTTTCATATTGACAAGTGAATAAAATACACATTATAACAGTTAAAATGACACCTAAATTATGCAAACTAAATTCCTTTTTTTGATTGACTGTCTTAAATGTTAAATTTCTCTAAGATGTTCTCTTATGTTGTTGCTGCATATTTTGATCTATTTTGAACCACAGTGAATGTGGGCATCACATGGTCAGGGCAAATTGGATGGCCTTTATGTCACCAGGCTATGCCTCTCTTCTCTGGAAACCTGTGATGACACCTCTGCTTTATGAAGATCCACCATTGCTGTGCCAGATTACTCTGGGCCTGCGATGAGATCAGACATTAGTCACTGATATCCTGACAAGGTCAGCCAGAATGCTCTGTGCCAAACTGGATACCACAGTGAGAATTCTCACCACACTCGAACATTTGTTATGCTGTAGTCGTTCTGCTCTTCATGGAGATTCTCTGTAACTAGAAGTCGTGATGCAGTCATTATGGCTGGTTTATAAAAAATCCCCACGGCTAAATTCAGTTTGGTCATGTTCAATTTCTTAAATGGTAAAAGAAAAGTTTTGAAGCTCCCATGCAGTCTGTATTATCATCTTTTAAAAATCATCATAAATAATTGGAATTACATATTCAAACATTTCTCTTTTTTTCTTATTAAAACAATTCCTTCATGCCTTAAAATTGCTTGATTATACATATCTGCACCCTAATTACCTCATTTAGTGTGCGTAGATCTATTAATATGTTATTTAGTTTCTTCTCCACTCATGAACTCATACCTGGTTTACTTTCACTCACTCGTCTGAAGCAAATGTTACACAAAGATAAGGGACAATATTGGATTAATTCTGCTAAATATGTCTGAACCAGAAACTGGTTGAGTAAAGGAAAGCAAGAATTATGCAGGGTCATCTACAAGTTGATCAAAATGTTAATGCATTTGCAACATCAGTCTTGTAAAAGTCAATGGAGGAAGTTATATAGTTCATAAAAACATTGTAATGTACAGTATACATTATTTATCACATTATTTAAAGGGGTCAGAAATCAAAATTTCTTTGATATTTTGACATATAAGAGGTCAATGTACTAAAAAATGGCCTGTAAGTTTCTAAACTCTTTTTCTTTTTAATCACAGCTTGTATTGAAGGCAATCTTCCGGAACGACGGATTGTTGAATGAGCCAGTTTATGGCTAAACTCCACCTTCCCAAAAAAAATCACGTCCTGTTTAGTTCCGACCCCCAATTCACATTGTAGTAGGCAAATATCGAGAGAGGCAAATGCAGGTATGCATAGAAACCAAACTATAAATATGGCTACAAAGACAACAAAGGACTAATACCAAAATGAGATTGGATGAACTTTATTTTTAATTTAAGTCAGTAAAGACGTGGTCCTTTGTTTACAAACAAGACACAATTCAACGCTGGATTTTCAGAAAGATTAAGTGTAAATGATGATACTGTGCCGACTGTAATCACACAAGTGTAAATAACTTTTTATATAATGCTCACTGTTGCTTTGTCTCTTATCACAGGTGTAATTAGTATGTCTTTAAATCACAGCAGCATTTGACTATGTTGGATGTTAACTTGCATGCAGAAGTTTACATGTCACAGCTCTGTTTTCTAACTTTCTAAAATATAAATATGCAAACTGTTAGCCGGCCACATTAATGGTCTATTACTTCCAAGTCTCAAAATACAACAGCTACTGGTACTTTCAGAGTCAAAAAAAAAGTCTTAGATTTTTAAAGCTCCTGCAGATTCCCTCATAATACTTGACAAATTCTATACTCTTACTAAAACTAAAGCAATTTCATTTTAGTACAAGCTATTGAGCAACCTGTAGTTCTCCATGGATTGTCATATATTTATGTGTTTGTGTGTGTGTGTGTTTATGTATGTGTGTTGGTGGTGATGGGCCAGCTGTTCAGTTCCACTCCATGCCTGCAGTTGTCATACATATTGCAGTAGAACATCAGATAATCTCCAAGTAGAAATAAAAAAGCAAGGTCTGTTTATAATGTCAGAGAAAGCTAAACAAGAAAGGTTCCCACCTACTGTAGTGTTTAAAATGTAACAAAACTTGACATTAACCATCAACAAGACTCCAGCACAATAAGAAGCAGTCAGACATGAAAGAACCAAATAACAGAGAAAAACAGAGAAGTTCACCTTGACTTTATACATGCCTTGTGTGTCCCAAAGCACAAACATGGACGAGGTCAGTTACAATTGTGTGTAAAATTCATGACCCTCAGTGAAATGAAAACGAGAAAAAAGACAACTAGAAGGCATAGTGAAAGGGATTAGTCTGTGAGGTTTAATAAAAATGTGGAGGAAGCAGAGAATATATGTAGAATAAATTTACATAATTCTATATAGATGGGGAAACTGCAAAACATGGAAGTCGCTAGAGTATCAGAATTCAATTTATTAGACGAAAACAGTTGAAATGTTGAAATATGAATGCATAGATACTATATATAATATATACATTGATATATGAATACATTGTTTGAGCTTTTATTATTTAGCAATTGTTGCAACTTTAAATATGCTTTTTAAATTAAAGAAGTAAAATAACTGTGATTTAGTAGAAACATATTCTAATATTGGCATTTTAATTCATTTAATTTCATAGCCTCAGGCTGTGTTCAAGAATATTCTCTTTTGAGAGATATTTTGTTTTGCAACTTAATTCAAACAGTGTTTGTACATAGAGGGGCTTGATAACGGGGTCACTGACATTATGGCTCTCGAGGGCAAAAGAAACTCCTGCTTTGGTACTAATTAAAATAGCTGACTGCACACAGCTCTCTCTCTAACAATGTGTGTGCCACCCCACATCTAAAGTAATTGTTCCCCATACATCACTCAATGCTCACACAACAGACTAATTATTATTTAGCTCAGTGGAAACAATGGATCAAACCTCTGTTGAGGTGCCACAAATCTTGTCAGGCAATTGTCCAGAATTATTTTTTATATTTAGGAATTACATTTGTTCACGTAATTACAAGCATTTAAGAATTTAGCATTTTTAATGATTTACTTTGTCTACCTGTCTGCCCATCTGTTTGTCTGTCGGTCTGTTTACTTATTTGGGAATCGTTTATGTTTATTTGCTCTTCTTGGGGAGCTTAATTAATTAATTTGTTTGTCTGGCTTTCTATTCATCAGTTTTCTATTTTACAATTTTTTGAAACTGTATTCATGTTTTGGAATAACATAGTAAATTGTTCAATTTGAGAATTCATGAAGGCAAGATGTCTTAAAGCATACATAAATTTAAGTGGATTGAACATAAAATTAAGTTTCCCCAAAAAAATCCTTAAAAATTGTGTTGTTTCAGCTCATTTTAAAGTCTTCAGCTCATTTTTTTGTGTACATATGCTTTATTGTTAATGATCAGGTCAGCTCTTTTTGTCATATGAAATGGCTCATGTTTTTGTGCATTACATAATGAAATAAGGTTCCTTTAGGGATTGTATTAGCTATAGCGGGTAGAAGCACACTAAATTTCACCACAGAGATGTGGGTTTAAGATCCGTTATGAACGTATGTGCAGGATCAGCCGTGGGAACGACTTTGGTACGTGTGTGCCTTTCAGACAAACAGCCTTCATGCCAAGTCAGGCAGATGCACGCATATTCTCTGTATATTTCAATGACTTCTTTCACTGGCACAATGCTGCCAATGGCCCTGAGCTCTGGCTCCAAGCTTCAGAGGAGTGAGTCACAATACCCCAGCTCCAACGTCATCTCCCTCTGCTCCACAGTGACAGCAGGCCCATACTGCAAGGTGAACAGTCTGGACCAACATGAAGAGAAACATTATTGTCTGTCTTTTAATTGCTCTCAAGATAAAAAAAAAAAATGGGGGGAGGAGGAGAGAGTTTCCGGGCAACTTCTCCATCTGTTCAACTATGAATAGGACCACAAATATACAGTTTGTGAATCCTAACTTGAGAGTTATTTATTGCACTAATATTCTTCATATGCTTAAGTTTGAATGTGCTTGAACTACCAATTGTCAAATGTGCATTAATGAAGCATACACTGATGAGCCAAAACATTGTGCACCTGCTTAACATACTGTTGGTCCTCAATGTACTGCCAAAGCGTGGATCTGCCAATGCATGGACTCTACAAGACCTCTGAAGGTGTCCTATGATATCTGGCACAGAGACATTGGCAGCAGATCCTTCAAGTCCTGTAGGTTGTGAGGTGGAGCCGTTGGTCCAGCATATCCCACAAATGCTCAATTGGACTGAGATCTGTGTAATTTGTGAACACCGCTTTTCTCAGGGTGTGTACCTGGTTGGTAACATATATCAAATTTAAATCAACATGAAAGGCTGCATGCAGGGTTTCCCAGCATTAAATGAGCCAGTGCAAAACACTCCCTCAACCGGGTTGACAGTTTACCTTGGTGCCATGACTTTCCCAGATGTACTATGCACTTTTGATGCCCATTTATGTGATGTAATCTCATAGGACTAGGCAACTTTCTTCCACTGGTCCAAGGTCCAGTTTGAGTGCTCCCATGGTGCTTTTATGGCAAACATAAGTACATTCAATAAACAATAATAAAAATTAGCAGACACTTTTACCTAAAGCAGCTTACACACACACACATACAAACCATAAACCCATACCAGGGGCAGTGAGTAGTGCTTGATTATAGCAACAGGTAGATTATATAATATCTTTAAAATATCAGGGATGCGTTAAACCATAGCTAGGTCTGTTGTTTCCCGAACTCATCATTGCAGTGAAAATGTGCAAATGTGTGTGGTTTGAACTACAGCTCTTGCCTTGTAGTTAGAAGTATTGGTTCATCCTAATGTACTATATAAACTTACTAAGACTGTAGATCATGAAAGTTACCAAATAAGCAAGCTAACCAATAATATCTGGATGCAGACTTGGATTTGCAAGCTGAGATTGCGTATCTCAGAGATGCAATGTCAGACACAATGCACTCAATAGAGCTAGCGATGTCACTGTGAGTGGTAGGGTTAAGGGTGGGGTTAGGTGTGGGCATTAAAAGCATTGCGTGCAGCTCTGCTTGCAACTGCACCGAGTCTGCATCCAGACCCCTCTTAAGCTAACATGAAATACAATATTTCATTTCATATACACAGCTCATTATTGAATTTTTTAGTTTGTTAGATGTAAAACACTGTTTTCAATAGTACATGTTGGTGGAAACTGAAGGGAACCCACATAATAACACAAATTAACATAATTAAACAGCAAAGCAGTCCATTTATGTCATGTTTATTATTTACACCAATAAACCGACATTATCTTAAACTTTTGAATTATTATAAGTTATCACTTCACCACTTGTGTGACATCACTAATGTCAGTTCTAAACAACTATCTGCAAAACAGTTTGGGAATGGTACAATTATAATGGCCAATTATGTTTATGGCAGATTTATGACAAGTTATGTTGTCTTGGTAATGTCAAGTTTTCAAACAAAGACAAAGACAGGTCATGATGTGTTTAAGCTGTCATAAAAAAGATATCTCAAACAATGTCATCTTTGCATTTAAAATAACACAATATGACATGAAGAATAACTGACAATTGTCATAAGAATGCATCAAATCTTCTTCAAATAAGACTTTCATCATAATATAGGTGTCATGACAGTCTTATGAACACCTGCTTCAAGTAAAGTGTTACAAAAAACTTTGCTCTCCTACTTGCCAGTCATATGCACTTTGGCGGCGGTCTAGTAACTTGTACACAATATTAGGATAACATAAGATAAGATCAGATACATCTTTATTTATTCCAAAGGAAATTCTCTCCAGAGACCACTTATTAAAAGAATACAGTAAAATACAATGACATAAAATACAAAATAAATAAATAAATGCAAATAAACAAAGTAAAATAAAAACGGACAAAAGAACTACATAAAAGATTGTATTTTAAGGGTATTAACTTCTAAAATATGGCAACAGAGATTCCAAGCTTAAATCAAAAATAGCAATAGATGCTTCAAATGTAAAAATGGACAAAAATTTAATTCAGTACAGTTTTATGTGAATGGTCAGAATGACTGCTATGGCCATTCTAGTAGTTATATAACTCTGGTTGTTCCCGTTTTAGTATTTTCCAACAGAGAATGTTCTGCATACATAAATGTGCTCATACATTTTTGTACATTAGGAAGAGGATCATCATATAATGGGATTTGAATAGATAATGGTAAAGTTTAAAAATAAAAATGTAATAAAGCTATTAAAAAGCATAAGTAACCAAAGTAATCATTGATGCATCACATTAGTCAAGTTCCCTCTTGTTTTACATTCCCTCCAATAATATTTTATTAGGAAGTGATGCATGAATAACCAAAGGTATTGCAATATGACGCTTGAGTGTTTTCAATATTGTATCTCGAATCTAATATTGAGCAGCTTTCTCGCACTGTATATTAGATGAGTCTAACAAGCTGAGGCATTATGGCCATGCATAGGTGTAATGCTTTGATAAATGTGTGCGCTCTGGAATGTTCCACAGGAATAATAACCGTCACACCAATCCTGTTCCATCACCCGGCTTGTGTTGTGCGGTTTCCGTGGAAACAGGTTATTGCTACCAGAAACAAAGATACTCTCCAAGGGCAAATGTACTGACAACAGGTTTCATGCCTACACTTCTTGTCAAGACCTCCCCAGAAAGAGAAAAGAGAAAGATTAATGGAGTCATTTTGTCTAAAGAACATTTATAGCCCCTTTGCCTGAAGATAATGGTCATATGGTTGCACCTGCGCGGTTGTCTACATCCCAGATCTTTCTAGTTGATATCAAGCTGTTGCTGCCTTGTTTTTCGGAAGGATGTCTTGGAGAGAGCTGTCAATTAGTTGGTGCTGCTTGATTTGCACAAACTGTTTATTAGATGTAATTCTGGGGGATGGCATAATAACAGTTTTTAGATTTTTCAAAATATTGCCATAAATTGCTCTAACATTTAGCAAATGTGCGTTCTTGCAAATAATGGCGAGATGGAAAATAAATGGGGGAAAAAAAAAACATGTCAATATGTTGCTTTGTGAATTTCTCTCGGCAGTCCCAGGTGCTGTACTTGCTCAGCATGAGGTGAGCAGTTTGTCGGCTCTGACTGTGGTTCTCATCGCTTGGCTCAGAGTAATTTCAATCTGTTCGACAGCTTTATCATCCGGCTTGTGTTAACATGAGGAGTGATTTGTGCATTGTAGGATTCTGTCTGGGCTGCGTGTCTGGACTACATGGATGATTTCAAATCCTAACAAGAGCTTGCTTCTTTATTGATTTTTGAAATGTCATATTATAGAAAAAAATGTTTAAACAAATAAAAAAAGCTGTTTTATTATGCTTAATGTGTTTTGAGTCATTGAATTGTGTAAATTCAATTTGGCATTCAAAATTCATTTTCCAGAGGTTTAATAGTATCTTTGCTGTTTTTGAAAAATAATGTTTTTCATTGGTGTTTTTTTACCCCATGATTAGCAGTGTACTGTGACAAAATGTTAAATCAGTGGATTTATGTCTTTTCATGTATTACACACACAGCTGCCTTGCAAAACAGGCAAATAATCAAAGTCATCCAGGAATGTTTTCTCTTTCATGCCGCATGCACAATAAATCCTTAAAAGATTGTGATTTTGATTCAAACACCCACACAATTGTATTGTTAAATAAAAGACAAAGATTGAATATGTCAGTTAAACCTTTGACCAGTAGAATTGCTGCAAATATTTAGAACTAGTTTAGATTCAGAGAAGCCATTGTCACAGCCTTTTAACCACGTGTTATTGTTATTTCTATATTACAAAAAGTCCAATTATCTGAGAAGTACTTAGGTAAATTTAGTTTGGATATAAACACTGATGTTTTGCAGTAGTCAATTGACTTGTTATAAAATGCTCTTAAAACATAATTTGTCCCATGATATGGCTATGACCGTTTTATTTCAATTTAAAATGCCTGAAGACAATGACATCTGAACATATTAATATCTCTGTTTGTTTGCAACCCAACTGTAGTTTGCTCAGCTCTTAGTAAATTTCATTGCTCATTTGGAAAATGAGCTCCTGCATATGTTTCCTTTCATTTGCACTTTGTCATAAGAGACCACAGAATTTTCTATTCCAATGATATTTCTGGGTCACGTTACTTTGCCCTGTTTAGTAAATCTGGCCCATGGTTCTTTGCAGAATATTTCTTTTGCATAATGATGGTTGAAGTGAATTATAGTTCTTAGTAAAGTGGATCTCGTAATTGGTGGGGTACAAGGCAAACAAGCAGTTAAACTTGGCTCAAATTGATTCCTCATGTTTAGATTATGTGAAATCGCAGCAGATGAATAATAGATGAAAGCAGAAGAGGTTGTTGTTGTTCCTTTTTTTGTAAACGCAACAGGTCCGTTTGAACTCAGTCAGTGTTGAACATTCTGAACCCTTTTTTTAAACTTCAAAACACATCAGGTTTTCTTGCTCAAGTCTAGCTTTACTCCAAATATTACGAGTCGTGATTTTGGTGTGGGGACGAGTGGGTGTGAGAGAAAGAGAGAGCGAAAGAGACTGAATGCGAGAGAGAGAGTTTGGGTGCAGGTGGAGTTGAGGGGTGTTCGCTTTTCTCTGATGTAAAATGTCACATGCAAACTCTCAGCGAAGGATTCCCGTTAGATTAGTCATGAGGTGAGAGGTGGATCTGAGCCAGACATGACGTTATAAAGCTCTGGAAGTGACCACATACAGAGGCCCAGAATTATTGATACAGATGCCTTTTGTGCTTACCAAATTGGGCTACTTTTGATTTTTGCGTCTTGCCGTCAGTTGGAGAATTTTGTGGGTTAAATTGATCCCATCTAGTGAGCCCAGAATGATACAGACATTGTAGCTGTGTGACATTACATGAAATCAATGCAACACTATGTGTTAGTGACCTTTATTGCTGCAGTATGTTATGTCAAACCTGTCAAGAGTACACACTTTGAGGCTGTACCACTCATTTGAGCGGCTAACCTCTGCCACAGCTGTAGACAGATTGTCTCTGGGCACCACAAAGGAAGAGCCCGTAGGGTGTGATGCATCTGGAAACTGCAATATTTCACGGTCTTAAGGGATGACAACAGGGGCAGGTGTCATATTTTACTTGAAAGGCTTTCTTTAGTAAATGCTTCATCTTCTACATGCCCTCATACATTTTTTAGAGCTGCCGCTCCATTCGCCTCTCATCTCTTCGTAACCCGACCATCAAAGCACTGATATTATCAGCGACTGTGTGTGCCGTGGCTATTACCTTTTAATGTGGCCTTTTGACTTGTGTCATTACAGGGTAATGATCACCTGTAGACAGTCAGTCGAGAGCTGTCGTGTCAGATTGAATGCGAGTTGCAGTTTCGATGTGCCCTTAAATGTGGGTTAATGACATGACATGACATTTATTTACCTTTCATTTGGTTATTTTTAAAAGTACATTAAAAATACAACTTATATGTGCCGTATAACGACTTTTATGATGAGCATGTTTGTAATTTTGATATATAAAAAATATCTTTTTAGTATTTTTAATGGGGTGGTGCATAAAGATACATTACCTATAGAAGTACTAAAATCTGTTTTGTTTATACTGACAACCATCTTAAAATCACAGCTCATCACAAGAAGCTTTTTCATAAACTAAGGTCTAAAGAAAATATAGAGAACATGAACAGTGCCATACTAAAATACAAAATAACATCATTTTAACACGACACAAGTAAAGCAATTGGCTTTAATTTAACAACATAGGATATAACTGTAAGCATTAAAGGGGACCTATTATGCACATTTTTACAAGATGTAAAATAATTCTCTGACATCCCTAGAGTCTGTATGTGAAGTTTCAACTCAAATAATTTTTTAGAACTCTTTTTGAAACTGCCCCTTTTTTTGCCATTTTGGTGACTGTCGCTTTAAATTCTAATGAGATGAATTTCGAAAGAGGGAGGAGTGGCAGCAAAGTGGCTGCTTCTCACTCGGGGCAGTCTATGCTAACGAGTCTATGCTCGTCTCTAATGGGTGGGATTTTTCCCCTCCAATGACATGTACAAAGAGAGCATGTCAGTCAAAGTGTTTCTGCAGAGTGTTTTTATAAAGTGATTATAAAAAATACAATCAATATATTTTTACCATTAGTGTCTGGCTATATTCACACACTGATGCCACACAACTGTTTAAACCCCTTGCGAATGTGATTTTTGTATAATAGGTCCCCTTTAATGTACATATCTGAAAACAGAAAACTATAAGAGAAACTATTATTTAAATGAAAATCAAAATGTTTTATGTTACAGAGAATCCTGTGAATTTCATTTGTTAGATCTGTTACAGTTTTTATACTGTTGAAACAAATTGTTAAACAATTAACCAATTTACAGTAGTGTTTTACTATCTCTTCATATTAATATTATTTATTGTTGAAAAGTAAACAACATTATGTAATTTTGCATAGTGTTTTACTATTAGTTAAAAAAAATAACATACTTAATATCTGAAAAACTTTTGTCATGGGCAACCAGTATGCTTAAATCCCCCCCCCGCCCCCCCGGACACACACACAAATCAAATGAAATAAAATAATGTAAATTAATGAAAAAAACATTACAATTATCTAATTTCTTTATATAATGTTGACTGTCTGTCATGATCAATAAATCAAATGATCTCATAAGGATTGATCCTTTTTAATGGTTGGATTAGATCAACTTGTAATATGATGTGGTATGACTTGCTAAAACAGCGATATTTCTGAAATAAATAACAGCCATGAAACCAAACACAAGAGAAGACATGTGACAGTAAAATCAATTTTAAAAAAAAGCTGAACAAACTGAGGCTAATATATACACTAGGGCTGCACAATTTATCATTTCAGCATTAATATTGCCATGTGTAAATTTGCAGTAGTCACATCACAGAATTTGCAATGTCGAGTTGGGATTGTAGTTGACCAGACACTACAGTTCAGAATACAGTGGAGTCATTGCAAAATGTAACCTTAGAGTCGATTTTTGTCATTTTATTGTGTTTTAAGGCTTGTAACTGTGTAAGCATATTTAAGCCATTTGGACACAAGAAAGTGTTGTAGCTTGAAGATTAATGTACAACTCCAAATCAGAAAAAGTTGGGATAGTATGGAAAACTCAAAATAAAAAAAGAAAGTAGGGATTTCCAAATTTACTTTGACTTGTATTTCATTGCAGACAATACAACATTACACACAACACAACATTATTTAAAGTGTTGCTTTTTTTTTTCTTTTTCTTTTTTTTTCCAAAAATAAACACATTTCAATTTTGGTTCTTGCAACACATTTAAAAAAAGTTGGAACAGTAAAGCATTTACCACTTTTGTAATGTTGCCATTCCTTTTTACAACACTTAAAAGACGTTTAGGGACTGAAGACACCAAGTGATGAAGTGTTTCAAGTGTGTAATTTTGTCCCATTCTTCCTGCAAACAAGTCTTAAGGTGGGTAACAGTACGGGGTCTTTATTGCCACATTTTGCGCTTCAAAATCCGCCACACATTCTTTATAGGAGAAGACAGGTCGGGACTGCAGGCAGGCCAGTCAAGTACCTGTATCCTCTTCCTCCGCAACCAGGACTTTGTAATGTGTGCACAATGTGGTTTTACATTGTCTTCTTGAAATATGCATGTGTGTCCCTGGAAAAGAAGGCAGGATATTGTGCTCCAAAATCTCTATGTACTTTTCAGCATTAATGGTGCCATCACAGAAGTGCAAGTTACCTTTGCCAAGGGCACTGACATAACCCCATACCATGACAGACCCTGGCTTTTGAACTTGTTGCAGGTAACAATCTGGATGATCCTTTACTTCTTTGGTCCACACAGCATCCATTTCTCCGAAAAAAATACTTGAAATACTGATTCATCTGACCACAGTACACGTTTCCACTGTGTGATGGTCCATCCCAGATGCTTCCGAGCCCAGAGAAGTTGACAGGGACACTGTTAACATAGGGCTTCCTTTTGGCACAGTACAGTTTTAACAGGCATTTCAAGAGTTCGCCCTTAGCTGATGATTGATTATAAAGCGTGTTTGGCATGCTATCCCGGGAGAGAGCCCTGAGCTCATGAGATCCTCAAGCCCGGGGCTCCCTCCCGTTGCAGGGCGAGAGGGGAGTTTGAGCTAAGGTAGGTCTCGAGAACTCCCCTGCTTGATAAAGGTGAATTCGAATTATGAATAATTATGGAGAGAAATTGCTGAATTAATCGCTCGTCTATGGTGTCGATTTGGTTGGTCAATTTACTTATGTTACATGTTTTTGGTCTGTGGGAGGAAAACCCCACGCAAACACGGGGAGAACATGCAAACTCCACACAGAAATGTCAACTTGGCAAGGTAAAGGCTTGAGCAAGTGACATTCTTGCTTTGAGGCAACAGGGCTAACCACTGGGCCTCCATGCTGCCCTGTCGAGGAAAGGGGAGGAGTAGGGGTGGAAGGGGGGATTCTTCAAAACGAAGATGGCTACGGTAAGATACTCTGGTTATTTATAGTGATTTAGGAATCATCTGATTGGTGGATCATGCATTAGCTAATGCGGGACCAGCTGCTATCAATCATAAGCACGTGCTCCTCTCGAAATTAGTTTATGATTAAACTTCACTTGTGGTTGTAACTACATATTGTGGTACTTGACAAAGTTTTTGCCAAAGTAGCCCTGAGCCCATGTGGTGATATCGCTTATAGATGAATGACAATTCTTGATGCAGTGCTGCCTGAGGGATCGGAGATCACGGTTGTTCAGCTTAAGCTTACGCCCTTGTTCTTTACGCATTGAAATTCCTCAAGATTTCTTGAATCTTTTAATTATGTTATGCACTGTTGAAGATGATATATCCAAATGTCTTCCTATTTTTCTTTGAGGAACATTGTTTTTATACATTTCAATAATTTTCTGACGTATTTGTTGGCCAACTGGCGATCCTCGACCCATCTTTGCTCCTAAAGGACTAGACCTTTCTTGGATGCTGCTTTTGTACCAAATCATAATTATAATCACCTGTTGACATCACCTGTTTCAAATCACATCATTATTTAACCAATTTACCTGATTACTAGCCCTAAATTGCTCCTGTCCCAACTTATTTTGAAATGTGTTGCAGGTCTGAATAACAGGAAAAGATGTATATTTACAAATGAAATGAAGTTGACCAGACAAAACATGAAATATTTTGTGTTCATATTGTCTGCAATGAAATACAAGTTAAAGTAAATTTGGAAATCACTACTTTCTTTTTTATTTGCGTTTTCCATACTGTCCCAACTTTTTCTGATTTGGGGTTGTATATAATTATTTACATTGAGGAAGACTATACAGTGTTATTTTACATTTGGTTATTCAAGTTCTGTCTGAATACTCTTAAGACTCTCCAGAAATCCATAAAGCATTAATTCACTTGTATCTTTGCTCTGTTGGATTTATCTATGCTTGTAATATGTTTATTACATTTTTTCCAGATACGCTGCCATACAAAATATTTCTAATCAATCTAAACCTTAGAATTTCTTTCAAATAAAGGTATTAAATTCATCTGGTGACGAAATTGTATTCATATTAATATATGTATATCAGAAAAACTAAATATTGTTTTATTGTCCGTTTTTTTCCAATATCATGTAGCCGTCATATACACAGCAAGATGAGAACAAAATAGGTGTGAGGCATAATAAGTAACCATAGGAACAAGGAACACAGGAAACAGGATTACCAATTAAAACAAACTAAAAGTCCATAAAAGTAAAATAACTAAATTCTAAATTGTATAACTATAAAAATACTTTAGAAAATGGTTTTAATTTTTTTTGAAAACACGTTTGAAACTTATACAATCACATGCATTGAGGTAGTTGTAAAGGAAAGTATTAGATGTTGAAAATTAAGTTTGCGAAAAATACGCGTTATCTCATTCTCTACAAGATTAATGCTGAATGTGTGTTTCTTTAAAAGCCATCAGATAGACATAATAAGTGAACCATTAGAAATATATTAAAAGACTCATTTCCTGAAGTACCGCCAAGGATGAATTACTTAAAAGTGAGAATGGGTAATGCTGTTGAATGCTCTCACCACAGATTTTATGTGTGAAATTCCCTCGATATTGTATGTGCAAACACCTGCTGTTGATTGGCCATTAAGGTCTGTCTGTGTTTCTCTGCTTCATTTCTGCTGGTTCTTTCATCAGCCTCAGAACTTTTGTAATGGTTAAAAGAGCTATTTCAGCTCTGGTGTGCATTTTCTTGCGTTCATTAAAATTACATGTGTGCTTTTGGCTCAGAGCTCTTTCCTCCCTCCACAGCTATCTTTTTCTGGTGTCAGTACAAAGTGTCAATGGCTCTGTGATCCCTTAACACCTTTGGTGAGAGATGCAGACACGCACTTTTGATTCCTTTTCTCACTGTGTCTAAGTAGTCAACAGGAGCCATTTGCAATTGCAACTTGTTACAGGGATGCTCAATGGCATTCGGTGGGCTTTTTTGATCTGGTTGAAGTGGGAGTTTAATTCTGAAGAAACTTTACCTTCCACATTTACGCTGCATTGTACTACCCAATGACTCATTTTCTTTCTGTTACATAGAGGTTGTGTTTATGAAAGGGAGGGAGGGTAGGAGGGAGATAATAAGTGCCTAAAACAATGATCGTGGCAGAGCGCAGCTGCACTCAGAGTTGTGAGGAAAGCAAGAGACCCTGCGGGCCCTGAATTTTGGAGGATCTGGGATTCTACACAGAGGAGCTGACGCAGGGGTGTAGCAACACAAATGCCACCACAAACACTCTGTATCAATCTTGTTTGTTAAAATGGTACTGCTAGAAAGAACATTTAAAAGCAGCCTGTCATTGAAATTTGCTGTTTAATTGAATCTGGTGATGGTTGAAGACAGCTGGTTTAGGGTTGGTTAGGGTTAGGTCTGTAGATGTGAGATCAGGAAAACAAAAAAGAAGCCTTAAATTACCATCAATGAGCACCTCTTATTCCCTGCATTGTCAGGAGTCTCCACATCGGAATGAACTCTAGCAATTGTTTTACACAAAACCTTTCCATTCCAGCCGCAGTACTACCTCAGTGCTGGGAAATGCCCACACACTCTCATTCACACACTATTGTCAATTTAGTTTATTCAATTCACCTATACCACATGTCTTTGAACTGCCAGCAAAACCGGAGCACCCGGAGGAAACCCACGCAGACATGGAGAGAACATGCAAACATGTCCGCTGGGACTCGAACCAGTGACCTTCTTTCTCTGAAGCAACCATGCTAACCACTTAGTCTGCATGCCGCTGGTCTGATGACCTGGTCTAAGAAAAGAGGGCACACATACTGTATAAAGGTCCATCTTTATTTCATAAGTGATATTTTATTTCAATATTTTATTTCAAGTTATAAGTTGCTTTTGTATGCAACTAAAACATCAATCTAATTTTAAAACAGCAATCTGAGTTAATTGACTGCAACAGCTGACACTTGCTAGCTGTAGGCAGATAAAGATGTCATTCACACCTTAAAATCAGCAAGGTGAAAGCTGAGATGTGCCTTCCTTGATAGTCGTGTCAGAAGAAAGAGCTGCTGTTGTGCGTCACTGACTGCTCTGGAAAGAGTTTGATGTGTTAAAACAGGGGCTACTCTTTGCCGAGATGAAATCCTGCTTTTTCACAACAACTTGTTGTTGTTTTTGCACAAATAGCCGGTTAGCAAATGCCTAAGTGGCGTGAATCAGCAAAGACACATGATTCTCCTGAATACCTGAATACATAAAATCTGTTACCAGAAGGGCGGCTGGTCAGTGTGACGTGGACGTGACGCAAGTCCAACATGGTCTGGTATCGTGAGCTGGAGTGGCGCTGTCATTTCACGGATGTCCTGGGACATCAGCTGCTCTATAGACTCATCATGCATAATACAAGAGGGTGCATTTGGCCCCCAAATAGCACTGGTAATGAAATATTTAAAGGCCATTTGCAGAAAATATATAAATATTGCTATGCTGTTGATGCAATGGGAAAATGACAAGTAGTAAAGATGTCTACATATGTATAATGATTACAAACACATTTGGCACGTGAGTGACTTTGGAATCTGTTAGAGATGAAATGACTGTGAAGGTTTTTTTTTAAATCATTATGCACACTCAATAATATTCTCTGTGTGATCTGGAGAGACTCTGCATTTGTTACACTAAGTTCAGCAGCAAATGCAGTTATGCAATTGGTAATCTCCATTTACCATACAAGTTCACCGACTTTCAGTTTAACATGCATTATTAAAAGAAAACTAATCAATATTTTTAGATGGAATGACAATAAAAACAAATGTTTTCTTAAATTAGTTTTACCCAGAAGGAAATATTCAAAGCTAATATCCTGTAACAGATATTTGAAAGAAATTAGTTTGGCGGTTTCATTTAATGCTATTTGGAAATTCTCCTGTTTGATTAGTTTGGAGTCACATTCGCTTAAGTATATTTTATGAGTTATAACATTGAGAGTTTACACACAAAATGTGTCTCTGATGTCACATTTCTTCATTTCATGCATATATTTGGATTAATATTGCTGGATGTTTTGAAGCCATTTAAATGTAGTGGTAAAAATAACATATTTTAAAATAATATTGCTTGGCTGACTGTGCCAATTTGAATATTAAACCGATAGTTGTGTTGTACTTAACATATGCTTATAGCGTAATTACCTGAGAATGTACTGGGTTATACACTGTAAGATAACTAGATGGAATAAAGCTGGGTTGAGGAGTAGGTTTAGAGATAGTACCTAGCTATTACACAGTTTATGTAAAGAATAAAAAAGCTCTGGTACTTACAAATTTGATTTTTAAATGGTAAAAGTAAGTTTCATGCCAAAAGCAGTTTCTCTATAATTCTCATAGTATAGGGCTAAGGGGTATATTGTGGTGATAATCTTTAGTAAAGAGTTCAGTTCTTTGATATAAGCTAGCTGGTGGTTTTGCTTAGTCTTTTTTTTTCTTTGAGTTGTTGGAAATTCAGCCCAAATCTTTTTTTTTGTGCTAATAGCCTTGAGCAAGTTGGATGTGCCGAGGAGTGATTGACATTTGATCCACACCGTCTCCGTTCAGATTGTACCCTGGTTGAATCATAATATTCATTCATTGAGTCTCCTGCAGATTATTCCTGGCACACGTAGTGTAGTAAACCCAAGCCCTTGGCTACAGGAATTGTTCATCTGACTTCATCACGCTTAACCCACACTTTGTATGCAGTCCTTGAGTTGGTGGGAAATGTCTTGTTTTGGTCTAATGAACGTCCCCTTGAAATTCCAAACAAGACTGTGTCCTCAGGGATTCGCCATCCTGATCAAGTGCAATATGCCCCCACACGCAGATACACTCCCACACGTTCTAAGAGCTGTGGTGATGAATTATTTAATGGACCAATAAACACAGAGGTGAACGTCGAGGCTGAGAGGGGGATAGAAATTGTTTGTAGGTGAGGGCTCTTGTTTGAAATCACAGCGTATGTCACAACCCAAATGCTACAAGGATTAAACCTCATGTTCGCCACAGTACACAAGGATGCCCTTCCAGGATCGGGTTACCGGCACCCATACCATTTATTGCTCGCTAAAGCTATGATGTAATCCAAAGCTAATGGCCTGAATTTTCTATTAAGTTAACCTTTCGGTCTGGAAGATGGATTTTATTTGGCTTTCTTGAGCTTTGACTTTGTGTATTTAGCATTTGGGTGCGGTTGATTTTTGCACAAAAGTCTCCTTTGTGCTTTTATTTTATTTATGTTTTGTGTGTGTGTGGGTGTGCTGTACCTCATCTGTAACAAATGGAAGATCACTTGAGGTGTATGCCTAATCTAACCTACCAGGGGACCCAGAAATCTCATTTTCCATGTTGACCATGTCATCAATGGTCCAGATGATTAAAGGCTTTAATTTATTCAGTGTCTGCCGCCATCTCGTTCATTAAATATTAAACGGCTAGCTGTCCTATTGCATCGGGCTCACATCCACAATCAAGAGCATACATTACTGCGGGGGACTTTATAAAGCCAATCAAAGTGTTGATCTCTTTTATAAATCAAATTTGTGGACCACTTAGTTTCCTCTGCTCTACTGATGAACGTATGCAGTTTCATGATGTCTGATTCATTAAAAGTGGTCCTGACATACAAATCATTTACAATGAAGTCATGCTAGTCTGGTCTGGTGTATCTGAATTTACTAATTGCAAATCATATCTTTAATAAGAACTGACTGATAATAATTTTAGTACATCTTTGTGTTTGTGTATGCTCATAAATTTAAGGCAAATTAACTTGTATAGCACTTTTCATAATACACATTGTGTTAAAGCTGCTTTAAACAGTAAATTAGGACATTAATGTTATTACCCTAATATATTTATGCCTTATAGTCACATTTAGCAGGTTGTGGCAATAGAAGTATGGTTTACATTTTATTTATTGCTTTATATGAATATACTGTATTTAAGCAGATGAAGCTGGGTATACGTCTATCTAGTGTTGCAGTAGTCAAGATGAATTTTTAAAGGTTTTTTCATATTTGTTCTTTGTCTTTTCTTGATCTCAGATGAAGGACTTGGAAATTTATTTCAAGACTGGTAAAGAACTTAATTGATATTACATTAAATTTCTGGTGCAATATTTGAATTATTTGTTAACATCATATTCTTTTTGGTTTTTGTATTGGTCTTCCGGATTTGTATGTGATTCACGCAAATGTGAATAAAATTGTAAAAAATAATATTATCGTGATATTTTTGAATCACCTAAGATCTGATTGTTTGAGATATAACGTGTCGTGTCACAAAGCATCTAGGGATTCAGCTCTAGACGTAAGGAAACAGCATGATGGCATCAGATGCAGGGACTGTCACAAATCAATTCAAGTCTCAAGGGGCTCAAGAGATCCTCGTACCGCAGCATATCTGGTCAGCCATCTTAATGAAAACATTGACTTGTAATAATTTACAACTCCTTAAATGAATCAGAGCAAATTTTATAGGCAAAATTGGACAGGTGACAGACATTTTGCCTAACACAATGTCAATTTGACTTCTCGTAGCTGATTTGTTTCACATCACTGTTATAACATATGGCCTGCTGGTGAAATATGAATGATTAGTTGCTTCTCCAAACGGTGCAGACATCCTTATTTACTGTCTGACAGCTAGATGTGGGGGGAAAAAGACAAATCTCGCATTGTCTTTACGTTTGCACCTTTAGTCACACCAGAGCATCTCATTTTTTTGGTTTGTGGTCTGACTGTAAATGAACATCCATTAGTGAACATTGAGTACCCTTCATTATGTGCATGTTTTTGCCACTTATTTCAATCTATGCTATATTTCATTAGACAATAAACCCAATTTTCTGTCAGACAGGCATTTTCAGATTTTGCATTAGGACTAAACTTTATTGTTAGTGGTAGGATTCATTTATTCTGCCAATCAGAGAGATTCATAACTGTGCATGTTGCTGGGTTTAATATATGACTGACTGACATTTTACTGGTTCCTGCAGAGTATGATTTAATTTTATCCTCATTTTCTGTTAAGCTGATTCTTTTTGCAGAAATAATGAATGTTTAATTTAGTTAATATTTAACTAATAATGTTGTTTAACTAAAGCTGTTCCAAAACTGTATAACTTTCTGGTTACTCTTTTTGATGGTCTCCTCCATTACTTTGCAATTACTTACAACCAATTAGTATTAGTAGATTAAGTTACATAATAAATTGACAACATGTAATTTTACATTTTCTTATAGTTAGTGAAATTATTGTTAAAGGACCATCAAAATATTGTAAGCAGATATTAGCAGAGAGTTTACTAATTCTCTAATGATGGCTAGTTGAAAGTGACAAAGTCAACAGAAAGTCTAAAAGGGACCAACAAAATAAAGTGTCAGTAGCTGACTTCTGTGAGACATAAAACAATAAAGCCTATGGCTGCCAAGCTTCACAACAGATGCAAAAGCAGCATAAAAATATATTAGTTGTCCACAGAAGCCACGCACTATATTCAGTCTTCAGCACACTTAGTTAAAATTGGGATCCTCTGGAAAACTCATGTGCTTTAACAAAGCCAGAAATGTTTGGTAATTGTTCTTTATATCTTATTCTTAAAAGACTCAAGATTTTGAACAATAAATCTACTTTGAAACTATTGCTTGCATTCATTCATTCATTCATTTTTGCTGTGAGGCGATAGTGCTACCCACTGCGCCACCGTGCTGCCCACACTATTGCATGCAAAGCTACTATTTAAAAAAAAGTGAAGTACGAAGGCTACCGATGATTGCCGATTCAGGATAGCCATGTGCACACTGTTTGATTTTGGCCACAATGTAGCCAGTTGATAGCTAGTTTGATTAATGCCTGCCTTAAAACATTTAAAGTGCAGTCCTACAGTGTGGCTTTTTCCCATGGACATTAGTTCAATAACCAAGAAGGTCGTTGTGCACTGGATGAAAAGTGCCGTGCCATGCCACAACTACCTTTCACAGAAACACTGATAAGTTTGAAGTTTGGTGTTTAAAAAAAGAGATCACATTATATATAATTATCACTTTATATATGAAGCAAGTATACTTCTTTCAAGTAACAGAAAGACTAAAATATGCTAAAAGTTGCACAGATGTGTTCCAGTGGTGGACATATTGTGTACATCGAAAACTATTTGAGATAAATATCATGTATTTTAATGGAAAACTGTAAGTGGCAGTCAGTGGCCTGGCATGATTTTGAATGGTGTCCTTTAGCTTGACTCCACATACAGAAGCTGACTGGCACTGCCAGTGTACGTACACACACACAAGTAAACAGAATGATTTTGAGTAAATCTGTTCATTGAAAAGCATTATTCAAGTGGTCCAGCTTTCTTAAATGAATTAGATCACAGGTGTCAAAGCCAGTTCCTGGAGGGAACTAATTGAGTTCCTCAAACTAATTGAGTCCTTCAGGCTTGTTTGAAACCTACAGGTAAGTGTGTTGAAGCAGGGTTGGAACTAAACAGGGCTGCGGCCCTCCAGAAACTGGCTTTGACACCTGTGAATTAGATGGTGTAGTCAATTGCTCCTGAACACTGGATTTAAGCACCGCAAATATGTAAAAGCCTGATAAACCTTTATTTGGTTTAAGCAGCTGTGTGTGCCAACTAAACTATATTTTGGTCACAATTCTATAATTTTTTTCATCCAGAAGTGAGAGAAACCTTACACAATTTCCCTTATTTTAAGGATGTGCTCATTTGTAAAACTATACATCTGGTATATTTTTTGTCAGGATATGAGTTTGTTAATAAAATGCATAGCTGTACATCAAAACAAAAGTAGGCTTATAGAAGATTTAGATAGCTAAGCATGTGTGCATACATTTTGGTAAGAAAAAAGTAATACATAAACTGAAAATGTATGTTTATCAAAGCAATTACAAACTGGTAAGTTGTTGTTCACTTGGATGCCTTATTTTTTATTTTGTTTGCACAATAAACAAAAATATTTTTCCATTAAACCAGGAACAAGAATGTATTTTGGTCATTATTTTAAAAATGAATCAGTGGTAGGGGTTTAAACATGTCTGGGTTGTCACTTTTAATTTGATTTTGGGCTTCACATAACAAGTTGTGATTGCCACCTTTTCAGAAGAATTGTTTTGAATTGTTTCTAACACATTTCCGAAAGAATGCACGTCAGCCATGACTGATTCATTTGACATTTCCCAGGGAAGCATTGAAAGGGATTTTAAGGTTGGTGACGACGTTTTTAAAATAATTAGCCTCATTAATTAGTCTTTATTAATATCATTCAATAGCATTCTCACCATGATCGTTTATAAGGATCTAACTGCCATGACGCTTGCTTTATTATCAGCACCTTTATATTCACTATCTGCAAAGTGCACCATGATGTATTGGTCTATATTTGTAGTTTATTTTGGATGCATATTTATGGGATGGTGCTATAATTTGAACAGTGTCAGGTGAAAGCAGATGCAGCCAGTGGCAGTTAGACATTTATTTCCTGATAGACCTATAGATAAACCTGCAAAGAAGGACTCCTACTCATGATTCACATACTGCTCTATTTTAAGCTATAGGTGTTCTATAGTTAGAGTGTTTCTGTTATAAAGGCGCTCACTGTTTCTGCAATATATGAATAAAAATGGAAGCTGTTTGTGGAACCTGTTATCAAACCACCGAAGAACATTCAAAACTAAAGATAAAAGCTATAGAAAACTTCCAAATGAATAAACACCTCCTCCAGACTGTCTAGTTACTGTATGTCATTGTTTCATTTTCATTTTCTTGCATGTTTAGTTTGTTTCTGTTTCCTGTTTCTTCTTTCGTCATTGTTTTTTAATGTTTTCATCATTTAGTTTGCTTTCTATATGTATCTCTCAGTGACGTGCGTCTAGAAGACGCTATGGGAGATCGCTCCAATCACTCTGAAGAGTAAGAAAACGGGCCAATGAATGCCAAATGAATTGACAGAGCTTGGCTCTGCAGGTGCCAGCGATTAATCATTAACGAGTATATTAGCTGGCACGCGCAGAGCAAGCATTAGATTTTCGCCTCACACTAGAGACTGAAGAGTAGCTCTGCTAAGCTGATTTCATCAAGAAAGCAGTATTCCTACCAGTGCGGGCGATGACGTGAAACAGATCCCTTAGATCCCTAAGAGAGCAACACGGTCGAGCACATGTCTTTTTCAAGACACTGTTCCGACTGTGCGTTTGTGGATGCGGTGGTTCCTATCTCCGGATGATCGGCACGGATACTGCATCACAGGTCTGGGGGTCCAGCATGTCAATGCAGTGCTCGAGGACAGCTCATGCTCTCACTGTGAGGGCATGGCTTTTGCGCAGCTAAGATTGCAGCTTGCAAGCCACCCTGTTGCTCCCCGTGAAAGCGGTTAGCACGCAAGCAGATCTGAGGATCACAGTGGAGGTTTATTCGTCGCCTCCGGGCCCGCAGACGCCCCACTCCTCCACAGCACGCCTTATCCAAGCTTCAAATGGTTGTGTCGGTTCATCCCTTGGGATGCCCGTGCCTCCGCTTGATGACACAAGAGATCAGACGCCCATCGCAACATCGTAGGGCGAGCTGTCACCATCTTACGAGGTGCAATACGTGGTCACGGTTCTTGAGTCGGACATGATGGCTGCGCTTCCTGGGCTGCTTCGACGGTGGGGTTGGAGATGGCTTGTCTAGAACCAACTAGAGGGATGTGACGTGCGGGCTGATATAAGATACATTTTTATTAACCTTTATTAGACCTCCATCCAAGGTGGTTGGGTTATCTGTGTCTCTCACGGCCAGAGCCCACACCGCCGCAGGCCATGCCCTGCACCACGGTACCACCTAGC
>CAIGQV010014432.1:7990406-8034041 GCA_903798115.1 Danio jaintianensis
AGCCCACACCGCCGCAGGCCATGCCCTGCACCACGGTACCACCTAGCCATGCTGCACAAGTGCGGTTCTTCCCCAGGCTTATGCATAAGCTCTGCACGGTGATCAACTATGTTCTCACGACCTTCAAGTTGGCCGCCCGTGTCCTAGGGAGGACGATGGCCACACAGTGGTCCAGACATGCCACCTTTGGCTTACCCTGGTAGATATGCGCTACGCCGACAAAGTTCGCTTTCTTGGCGCGCACATATCCCAGGCAGGCCTATTCGTCGACACTGTCGGGGACTTTACCCAGGAGTCCTCGGTGATGAGAGATCAGTCGTGTGCGATGGAGCAGGTCATCTCTTGGTGCGTTCAGAAGACTGCTCCCCCGCTGGACCCATCCGTGCTGGCTGTTCCTCTCCGAGAGCCCCCCACAGGAAGTTGACGCTCCCATCACAGGTCGCCGTTTAGTCTGGTAATCGGACCGCGAAGCTACCCTGAGGCGGGCCGCTTGGATAGGAGGAGAACTGTTCTCTCCCCGGTGGAGGGCTTGGACTTCCCCCTGCACTGCAAATGAATGTAGCAATACAAGAGAGGTTCCTCCCTCTGGGTGTGGAAGCAAAAAGCTGCCAGCATGGGACGCGCTGCCTTCCAGCTCTCAGCTTTGGTGCACTTCGCCACAGGCTTTGAGGGCGCCAGAGGACGTGCTTCTTTCTTTTGCATCTCCAGCCTCTTGCGGGATCCTGGAAGGAAGGTAAGAGTCAATCTCTTATTTTCAGCTCTTCCTCGGGACGCTCCGCTTCCTGGGGTGAGCACTCCGCTTCCTGGGGTGAGCACTCCCCATCCCGAAGCTGCTCCACCGCGGGTACGTCAGCGATCGTTCCGGTGATGCTCCTCGTTCGGACTCTTGTCAGCCTGGTTAGCACTGCTCAGCCTGTTGTAGTAGCTCATGTGGACGGTCAGACTCGGCTCTGCGATTCAATGCGCTGTCGGCCTCCTGAGTTCACAGGTGTGTATTTAAAGCGATCATCGCCATGCCACCCCTGTCTCTTCATCGTACCCAGGGAGTGGTGGGTTATAACCAAGGCCGATCAAGATGCTCATGCAGAAACTCATCCCCCAGTGCGTCCATCCATGGGATTGGTTGCAGCTATAGACCTGAAGGGCGCATACTCCATGTCTCACTCTCTCCCTCCTCATACCATGCTTTTTCCGGTGTGCTACTGGGGCAGAGCATGGCAGTACAGGGTCCTCCCCTTCAGGCTCTCCCTGTTTCCATGCGTGGAGGATGCCCTGTGCCTCTTCAGCGCATTTTTGGTTATTCATTGATTGCCTTATTTTTGCATTCTTTGAACTAGTCGATTATGCACAGGGACCTGGTGCTCCAGCACCTCAGCCTGTTGGGGTTTCGGGTCAACCGAGAGAGAGCAAGCTATCCCTCTCGCAGAGTTTCTCTTATCTCGAGATGGATCTGGATTCAGTCTCTATTACGGTGCGCCTTACTAAGAGCGCACGATACAATTCGGCAGATTACAGTGGTCTAACTGAAGTTTTTCAGAGGCTCCTGGGGCATATGACATTTGTAGCCGCTGTCACGCCGCTGTGTCGCCGCACTTTCTGTCCCTGGTTGGACCTTGCCTTCTACGGGCCTGGGTGCCGGAGTCATGCGGCTAAATTACTGCACGCCGTTCATATATCGGACGAGCTCAACCGTGCCAGCTTACACACTCACGACAGTTACGTTCCTTTATGTACCCCGGACATGTCAGATTAGTGTTGTGTTTTCTTTTTTCAGGATAGCTGGAGCTTACGCTGTCACCCTCCACACTGAAGGTTTGGTGTGCTCTCTGTGAAGTGGCGGATGGTAGTGCACTGGGAAAGCATAACCTCATCAGCTGGTTCCTCAGAGGCGCATGGCGCGAAATGGTTAATTCCATCCCTCCCCCCCCCTCTCTTGTCCTCTTGGGATCTCTCTAGCCCCAGGGGTTATGGTGAGGTCCGTTTGAGCCACTCAATTCAATATCTATAAGTTTTCTGTCCATAAGGGCAGCTCTGCAGCTTGCGTTGGTATCGATCAGGAGGGTCAGGATTCCGGTGGCATTTTCGGTCAGTGAATGGTGCCAGGAATTCGGACCGGCCTACTCTCACGTTTACTTGAGACCCCGGTCTAGCTATATGCCAAGGTTCCTACCGCCCTTTATTTAACAGGTAGAGAACATGCAAGCGCTGCCTACGAAGGAGGCAGACCCGGCCCTTTCATTGCTGTGTCCACGCACTGCGCTTAATGTGACCACACGTAGAAGCAGCTGTTTTCTGTTATGATTGGCAGAAGGGAAGTGCCGTATCAAAGCAGAGGTTGGTCCACTTGATAGTTAATGCCATCGCCCTCGCTTTGCTGTGCCAGGGCAAGCCGAGTGAGAGCACACTTAAAAGAGCGGTGCCTCCTTTTGTGCTTGAGTACGCAGCGCCTCTTTAACAGATTCTGTAGAGCTGCGGGCTGTGCGCCTAACACATTCGCGAGATTTTAGAATCTTCCAGTGGAGCCGTTTCCTCCTGATTACTGGGTAACCCTGGTCAATCAGGAGAAAACTAAGCTCGATGTCAAAAGCGCTTGCTGCACCATGCTCCGTAACCTGGAGATACGTGCGCTTATTCTGCTCTGCTAAGTAAGTTCCCCGTTCGGCAAACCCTAAAAGAGCTCCTCCGAGGCCCCCAGCACCCGACTCAGCATAGGAGCCGGGTGCCTGGCTCAGTATGATGTCTGGTATGCCTGCTTGCTCTACCCACATGCTAGGGTTCGGTGCCAGCTATGCGTGGTCCCGATGGCGATCCCATATGCTTATTCAGCCACGGATTGTTCCCCCTTCTCAGGCGGACCCGTGTCTTTGCTACCCGCTAACCAGCTTATTATATGTAGCACTCCCCCTGGATAGGGCTAGTCCATATGTTTTTATTGCCATCAAATCTCCCCTCTTAGGTAGCAGGTGGCCTCCGCAGTGTCCTCCCCCTTCGGGGACTGGCACGCTTTCCCAACGTACTGTCGTAATTTTAAAAATCCCTAGACTACAATTAGCTAGGTAAAAGCACATTTACGACCCCCGATCTAAATTCTTTCTAAATTATTCCCATGTAATGGTAATTAAAGGGCCTAGGGGACATTGGAAGGTTGCGTCCTTGGTGATGCTTGTGCGCTCACGCTATGCGTGGCAAACTTCACATCAGGGGTGTGACAGGCTTAGCTGCTGTGGCGTTTTCCATACACTCTCCCATAGTGTCTTCCAGACACACGTCAGAGTTCCCATGAAGGGGAAGGTCTCGGTTACGAATGTAACCCTCGTTCACCGAATAGGGAAAGGAGACGTGTGTCTCCGATGCCACAGCAGTCTCCAGCTGTTAGCTGAGTGATCGGCACTTCAGCAGGCAAAAAATCTGATGCCCGCTCTGCACGCACCAGCTAATATACTCTGTTAATGATTAATCGCTGGCACCTGTGGAGCCGAGCTCTGCCAATTCATTTGGCTTTTATTGGCCCGTTTTCTTACTCTTCAGAGTGATTGGTCATCTAGCGATCTCCCATAGTGTCTTCCAGACACACGTCTCCATTCCCTATTTGGGGAAGAGGGTTACGTTCATAACCGAGATATTCAGTTTATTTGTGGTCTGACATTGTTTGTGCATTGTACTCTGTTTTGTTACAGTTACTCTCGTTTTTAATTTAAATTATTGTTTTATTTAAATCTGCCTTGTTTTTGTTCCTCAACCAGACACTCGGTCTGATTCTGAAAATTAAGAGTAAAATTTTTTTTTATTCATTTAAAATAAAATTGGGCGACACGGTGGCTCACAGCTAGAAGGACATTAATTCGAGTCCCGGCTGGATCAGTTGGCATTTCTGTGTGGAGTTTGCATGGTCTCCTTGTGTTCACGTGGGTTTCCTCCAGGTGCTCTGGTTTTCGCCACAGTCCAAAGACATGGGTACAGGTACAGGTGAATTGAATAAACTAAATTAGCCGTAGTGTTTGTGTGTGAATGAGTGTGTGGATGTGTATGGATGTTTCCCAGTACGGGGTTGCAGCTGGAAGGGCATCTGCTGCGTAAAACATATGCTGGATAAGTTGGCGGTTCATTTTGCTGTGGCGACCCCTGATGAATAAAGGGACTAAGCCGCAGGAAAATGAATGATTAAAATAAAATTTCATACAATTTTATTTCAATAACTACAAATGTTTGATCTCGAATGATCTCTGTTTTGAACAATTTTATTACTGTGGACCAAGGGTTAAATTATATAACTTAAAAAAATAAATATATATATATATATATGGCCATTTTTTGTCAAACCTTCTGACATTTTCATTTAAATGCTGAATATAGAAATATTTAATGAATTAATTGATTGAAATTATACTTTGAAAATAAAACTAAACCTGCCAGATGATTGCAGCAAGTCACTGTCATCTTCATTGAATCATTCTGTTGATTCTTTCATTGCTGATTTATTAAGAAATTAAGTAAATGGCTGCTTTTAAAATCGCATCTCATTTTCATGCAAAGGATCCAATAAGTATGGAAGCATATGAGTAGCAAAATTCATTTTAAATTGTAATATGCAAAATAAATATGCAATATGTAAAATGGATGTGTATTTCTGTATTTAAATTTGCATTTTCCGTGACATGTTCAGAGTTTGGTGCAAAATAGTAATTAAAATTCCATTAAAAAATATCAAAATACAGTTTTAATATGTAAATTACATAACAATTTTATTGCTTTGCATATTTACATATGTGAATTTATTTACAAATTGCATATTACATTTCAAAAGGAATTTTGCTACCCATAAGCTTCTAAGAAAAGTTATCCCCATGGAAAGTTGTTTCCACGGCACTGACATTCATGCTTTTAATAAATGCAGAACCTGCATGAAATCTGGGCTGTGACATCAGGAGAAATTAGGTGCATTCTTAACAAATATTACTGAAGAAAATGAATCAAGAAATTTTATTTCATTATTTAAAATCATAGCAAACAGGAGCACAAAAAGCCCCTGGACATTGAACTACTGATTTGGTAAGCCCAGTATTTTTTTTTTATTATAAATTGCACTTCATAAATTGCACCATGTGTCAACAGGTAGCCTACATGTTCCTAGGAAAGCAGTGACTCATTAGTGACTACCACAAACCAAACCTACTCTTTGAAGTAGTCTGTAAGCTTCCTCCTCTTTGCCTCACTCATATCTTTAACTTCTGAAACTTTGAGATCAGATTATTGGAAGGAAATAAACTCTTACAAGTCTTCTCCTGTAAAATAGGTGCAAAAAAACATTAATAAAACCTTACACGCAATTCATGCCAAAGTTGCAAAAGCATAAACCATCACTGTGATTGCCCTGAAGCTTTAAAGTTTTGTTGAAGCTCTGACATAAACTGTGAGCCAACCGTATTGACAAATCATACTCTCATAAACACTGTTTATCACTTTTACTTTATATATAGTTGAATTTAGCCTTTGGTAATCCTTTCATCACTCTGCACATTTTTCAGACTTCCATATATCAAAACATATAGGCCTGGTTTCACAAATATGGTATAGCTTAAGCTAGGACTATGCCTTTGTTAAATGTAAGTATTTTAACATTATTCACAAGCATCATTCATTCATTCATTTTCCTTTGGATTAGTCCCTTTATTCATCAGGGGTCGCCACAGCGGAAGGATCCGCCAACTTATCCAGCATATGTTTTATGCAGCGGATGCCCTTCCAGCTGCAACCCAGTACTGGGAAACGTCCATACACACTCATTCACACCCATACACTATGGCCAGTTTAGTTTATTCAATTCGCCTATACCGCATGCAAACACGGGGAGAACATGCAAACTCCACACAGAATTGCCAACTGGCCCACCCGGGACTCGAACCTGTGACCTTCTTGCTGTGAGGTGACAGTGCTAACCACTGAGCCACCGTGTCGCCCACAAGCATCATATTTATAAGATTATTTTATTTCTAAGAATGACTTAAAACACATTATTAGTGTTCATCTTGAGATAAAGCAATGGCACTGTTGTGTTTTAAGATGCCAGCTATTGTTCTAGTTTCAATTCAGGCCAGTCAAACCAGTTTTGTCTTGTTTTGCCTATCATTACCTAAAATGTTTGTGCCGCTAGATAAAGTGCACAAAGTGTAGGAGTGTTTTTAAGCATTTTTCATTGGTTGAATATTACAGACCAGTCTCCCTCCTTCCTTTTATTGGCAAAACATTGGAAAAAGTTGGTTTTAACCACATTTTTAGACTTTTATCTCACAATAACCTGCTGGATGCAAACCAATCAGGCTTCAAATGTGGACATTCCACTGAGACTGCACTATTTTCAGTCACTGAAGCCCTGCGGATTGCCAAGGCACGTTCTATATCATCCATTCTGCTTTTACTGGACCTGTCTGCTGCTTTTTATCGCCAGATTCTACTGTCCACTCTCTCCTCAATGGGCATCACTGGAGCCCCGCTCTGCTGGCTGGAGTCTTACCTCACTGGTAGATCATTCAGGGTTGCGTGGAGAGGAGAGGTATCCTAAGCTGGCCACTGGAGTACCTCAGGGATCTGTTCTTGGTCCCCTTCTATTTTCTGTTTACACCACATCACTGGGAACCATCATCCAATCACATGGTTTCTCTTGTCATTGTTATGCTGATGACACACGGCTCTATCTTTCATTTCATCCTGATGACCCCATGGTAGCTGCAAGGATTTCGCACTGCCTGGAGGATATCTCAGCTTTGATGAATGACCATCACCTACTGCTTAACCTGGCAAAAACTGAACTTCTCGTCTTCCCTGCAACTCCACACATTCCGTTTACCCCATGTAATTCTGTAAGGAATCTTCCGGTAAGGAATCTCTAAGGAATTTGTCCCTCAAATAGCACATTGCTAACACAGCGCGATCATGCAGGTTTGCACTTTTCAATATCAGAAAAATCAGATGCTTAACAGATCATGCTGCACAACTCATGGTCCAAGCAGTTGTTTTTTTTTGCTCTTCTAGCTGGACTCATGTCTTCCACCCTTAAACCTCTACAGATGATCCAGAATGCTGCAGCTTGTCTGTTCTTAAATGAGCCCAAGAGAGTCCATCTAACACCTCTCTTTATCTCTCTGCATTGGTTACCAGTCAAGTCTTGTGTCAAATTCAAATCATTGATGCTTGCTTGCAAAACAGCCACCGGCACTGCACCCTCTTACCTCCACCTGCTCTTGAAGGTCTACATCTCCTCCAGGAACCTCCGGTCAGTAAGTGAACACTGCTTTGTGGTTCCATCGCAAAGAGGCTATAAGTCACTCTCCAAAACCTTTTTAACCAATGTTCCATACTGGTGGAATGATCTTCCCATTCCCACACAGACTGCAGATTCACTGGTATCATTAAAACAACAACTAAAAACCCTTCTTTTCCGTGATCACCTGAACCCCTGTTAATAAAACCAAGACCCCTCTTCTCTCCCCCGCCTCACCACACACCAACCCCTAAATAGCATAAATTCAGAGTGTGCCTCACTCAGGTGAGTGGGCTTAACAAATCACCTGTAGAAAACACACTCTTTCATCTCTCTGACACTTTAACCAGCACTTGCACCAGTTTTTGGCACATTTGCACCAGATACATTTTTACAATCATTGAAACAAAAATTCTCTGAGCACAAACAGTTCCTTTGTATAGTTAGCACTTGTATGTATTGCCTTGTTGAATTGCTGAATTCCTCTCCATTTATTATTTTTTCCACTGAATTCCTGTGTTAAAAAAAAATAAACATACAACACTTCTGTTAAAAATGAGCAGAGCGTTGTATGAACATTTTAATTTCAATTTATTTAAAGGACATTATATAGACATATTTTCAAAATGTATCATTATATCAGCCTGCTTTTTGGGTTGACATAACCTTGAATAGACGTGCTTCTGCAGTGGTCTTTACCATTAAAAAATAGCTAAACAGAGTGGAATAGAATCTACAGAATGAATCTTGTGAAGCTTTGTCTTAAAAAAATAGAGGGAGACAATACAGCTGTCAAATGAATCGAGTAACAAAGTGTTTTGACTTGATTGAGATATTAATATAAAGGGGTGCAGCATCAGTACTTGAGAATTAATTTTAAAATGCAGCTCTTTGGAAATGAAAAAAATGAGCTTGAATCAGTCACAGTCTGGACATTGTGACATTCAATCCCTTTGTTTGATGTAAGTTGTCTGATTGGGTGAGAGAATACCTACAAGAACTCAAGAACACATTTTATAAATTGTTTATAATAAAAAAATGCTTCTTTGAGTTGAAAGCTCCTCTTTCTTGAGTATTCAATAAATGAGAGACCTGTTGCAAGAATCAGTCACCCATTAAACATTGATTTTAGATGTTGAACACTGCCTGGCTTTGAGCGTATCATAAGTCACTCCGTACATTCTGTCCGCTGTGTTATTGGCTGAATTGTGCAACACAGATTGAATCTCTGCTGAAGCAGAAGGTGAAGGATCAGGTACATAAGCCAGGGCACTTGTCAATATATCTGTTTGTGGTGATTCGGGGCTGAAGAGAAGTGCTAATTATTGCTTTTCCAGTTGTCACTTGGTATTTCATTCCAAAACCGGACTTCACTCTATCCTGAAAATAGTATAACAACAAAAGCAAGTGTTGAAATGCTTCATACTGTTGGATGCTTTTTAAAAATCTAAACAGGATTGATTTATTCACCCAATTGGGCCATTCCAAACTGTTTGATTTTCTTCTGTGAATGAATCCATTCATCCTTTTCCTTTATTAATGTTTTCTTTGTCCATCTGTTTTTTCTCCATTTATCCATACTTCCATCTTTTTGTCACTCTAAATTTGTCTATTCTTTTATCTTTTGTCAATTCATTCATCCATTATTTTGTTCATCCATGTTTTTGTTCATCCATTCATCCATCTTTTTCTCTCCATTTATTATTTTTTCCACTCATGTTTTGTCCAACTGTCCATCCATACGTCCATCTCTTTTGTCCATACACCTTTTTTGTCCATTCATCTTTTTTGTCCGTCCATCTTGCTTGTCCATTCATTTTTTCCCATCCATCCATTTTTCTCTTTTCATCTTTCTTTGTTGATCCATTTATCCTTTTTTTCCCTATACAATAGAGGTTAGTTGGGTTGTGTTGTTTTGGCTTTCATAACATGGATAAAACAGCTAAAACTTTCCCCAGATTTAGTTCATGTATTTTTTACTAAAGAAAGAAAAAACGTTTTGCCACTACCGTACTTACCTTAGCATTCAATTGCATATGCTGCTTTATTTAAAGTAATTTTTGTGTTATAAGATTACATTTTATCCCCCTCAGTTGATGGACAGACGGCCACACGTTGACTCTAGAATACTTTATTATCAAGACAAGTTCATATTATATTCAGTGGCTGAAAAATTCTTGAGTCTCATGGCTGTAAAACATGCTCAGATCATCACGCCTCCATCACTTGACGACTGATCAGAAGTGTTTGTAGTTATACACGATATGTTCTTGCTAAACATGGTGTTGTGCATAATAACCACACATTTTCACAATGGGCTCGCTGTTTGACAGACATTACTCCAGACATTTTGTTATTTGTTCATTCACCTCCGAGAACTTAAACTGTGCTGCCACGCACTCTTCATTTGCTGTTGAAGAGGTGGTCACACTTCCTGATGATCAAGTAATTAAGTGCATTTCATTATCAGCCGTTGAATTCTAATCACCCTCTTAATTCTTTTTGAAGCAGTAAGGGTGCACTTAATTTTTCCCATATGGTTTCTGACTTTTACCATGGGTTTGCTAAATAAATAATGGCATAGTAAAATATGTAATGTGTTCAAAGTCTCATTTAAAGTTGCCGACAACTTGTAGCCGGTTAAAAAGGCTTTTCTTAACGTCTAGGATGTGTTGCAGCTGGGATCAAATGATGAATATGTTCATTCATTCATTCATTTTCTTTTTGGCTTAGTCCCTTTATTAATCAGGGGTCACCAGCAGGGGGCCACCAGCATATGTTTTCATATTAAACAGCAGAATGAACCGCCAACTTATCCAGCATATGTTTTATGCAGCGGATGCCCGAACACGGGGAGAACATGCAAACTCCACACAGAAATGCAAACTGACCCAGACGAGGCTCGAACCAGCGACCTTCTTGCTGTGAGGCGACGCCCCATGATGAATATTTATTCTCTGATATGTATTTATTGCACATTTACACTTTCTACATACAATTTTCTCTGCCAGCTACAATCAGTGCTTAGTTATAAATGTTAGAAAAATGTGACACTTCTACAATTCCCAATTCCCTTCACTTCCCTGCTGCTTTTATATAAATGTTCTCCCAACAACCTACTCTGCCACTGAAAAATTCTTGCTTTGTTTTGAAGTTCAAGCATAACTGTGATTTATTTATTTATTTTTCTTACGGGCCAAGCAATACTTACATTAAAGTTTCTGTGAGTCCACTATTTAGACATGGTAAAACATATCATATGAATAAGAGCCAGACAATTTACGCAAAGACATGTAAGTGACTAGCTATAAATTAGATAATTGTCAGAATTTTTGTTAGTACAGTGGTTTGTTCTACAAATGAAGCAGAACATGTGCTATAATAATATAATATAATGTAATGTAATACAATATAGGGGGTGACATGGTGGCTCAGTAGTTAGCACTGTCACCTCACAGCAAGAAGTTTGCTGGTTCGAGTCCCGGCTGGGTCAGTTGGCAGCTCTGTGTGGAGTTTGCATGTTCTCCCTGTGTTTGCATGGGTTTCTTCTGGGTGCTCCGGTTTCCCCCACAGTCCAAAGACATGCGGTACAGGTGAATTGATTAAACTAAATTGGCCATAGAGTATGTCTGTGAATGTGAGAGTGTATGGATGTTTTCCAGTACTGGGTTGCAGCTGGAAGGGCATCCTCTGTGTAAAACATATGCTGGATAAGTTGGCGGTTCATTTCGCTGTGGCGACCCCTGATAAATAAAGGGATTAAGCCGAAGGAAAAGGATTGAATGAATGAATGAATACAACATAATGGCTCAATATTTGATACTATATCATATTAACATTTTGTGCAAAATTGTACAGTTTTTGAATGAAATGTATATAATGTAATAGAATATTATGTATGTGATGTTTGTAATATATTATATAATATTAATACATAATATTATTGTAGTAATGTTAAGTCATTAGAGCTTGTAAATAACTTTTTTAAGAAATAAACTTTCTTTAACAAATGCAATAAGCAGCCGTGCTGTTAGACACCTGTTACGACAGGCAGGTATAGAGGCAGGATGTAGGAGCGTGTATGATTGAACTGGTGAGGGAGAGCTCTGTGCCTCATACCTCAGCATTTGTCATCAGCCCAGCCCTTTAGGCCAGCTCTCCTCAGCCCGTCAGACGTGAGAGGACCCTGGCTCAAATTTCATAATCCTGCTCTTTGCATGTGCAGGCACGTCTTCGGCCCACAAGAACACCCATCTCATAGAAATTAATCCATTGATTCTTCCTGTGCGCATCAGTCACAGAACAATTTAAAATCAGATTTATAGGATGTCAAGTGCTGTGCTCCATGCTCTAAATCAATAATTAAAGAGTGATTTTAAATCTGAAAAGACGAACCAAAAAATTTTTTTTTTTTTTTTTTTAATAAATCAAAGCAGCTGTGCACGATAATGATCAGAGAAGTTTAAAATTAGTATAACTAATATCCAGTCCCAAATATGCGGGCTGCAAAAAATGTCGATCCAATACCAAGCCTTTTCCATTTTGGTCCTCAAGATGAATGTTCATCATCAGAAATCAAAGGGCCGTCATCCTGAAGGAGCTTTGATATGGTCCGCAAGATAATGAATTTTTTTTTTGTAGCCTGACTTCTCATTTCTGTGCTGTGCATATGCGAAGTGTGAATGGACTGATATTCCAGTACACAATCTTCACAGAAAACTTTTGGACTCTTAGAAAGAGAGCAGGAACCTTGCAGTTCATGCTTATGTTAATAAAGTGCTATGCAAGCATATTTAGTCTGCATCGTTTGTGTTCCCCAATAATTAACACATTTTTACTGGGGGATGAGAAGCATGCAAGCAATTATCAATTCAAAGCTTTGATGCATCATTATATGATAAGCAAGTTGCAGTTATAGTTCTTAAGGTTTGAATAAGCTAGTTAGTTATTTTGATTAAAAGTTGTGATCATGTAGTGAAGCTGGCATAATTTTGCACTTGGATGAAAAAAAAATAAAGGAAAATTTCTTTTTAATGAGGAGAGCAACTAGCTTGAGACTCTATGGTACATTTTTTCATCACCTTGGAATTTGGTTATCACTGCCTCAGTAGATTTGTTCCACAGAAATCAGTAAATAAGATTATTTTTTTTATTAAGAATCAAAATTGTGATGACAAACAGTTTTTTCATACCTAAACATAGTTATATTAGCCTGGCCTTATCAGACAAGTCGGTGACAGATAATAATCCATTATACTGTGTATGTTATAAAATTTAAGATCAGTGATGTTCATGCCAGTTCAATCTAAGATCAGTTTAGATTGAACACTCTAGAATATCATACACTAAGGAATTTAGAATGAGCTGAAATATCTTAATAGGAGAATTTGATTTGTAGTGAGTGATTCTCAATCAAAAGTATTAATAATTTAACAAATAAATCATCATAAGTCTAAGCAGCAGATTCTATTGCCATTTTGTAAAAGTAATCATCACTTCTGCTGTACCACATTGGATATATTTTGCATGTGATGCTTTGAATTCTCAGCACAACAAAATTTAGGCACCTTGAATTTTATCCAAGCTGACAGTTAATCTTGCTTGATAAATGAGGTCGAGAATGTCTTTGTGAAACTGATAAAGATCTTGATTCTCGTGGGTTGCTCTAGTCCATATGAGATTTATGAGATTGCTTAAAGCAATATTATATCAAATTCCCATACTATAAAATTTTTGTATTGTCTTAGGCCTCTTTCACATGACATGTGCGAGCAGTTGGTAAGGGCAACAATACCCTGTTGTGTTCTTATAATGGAAATGTTTCTGTTGTGTTTCTGAAGCAAATATAGTAAATTTGGTAGTTTTCAGGTAAATCCAAATTTTTTAAAGGGACAGTTCACCCAAAAATGACAATTTGCTGTTAATTCACCCTTTGCCTGCAGTTTATTTGACAGGTGATATGCACTTTAAAAAGCAATGAGTTGATTTAACTTTTAAAAAAGTTTAATAAACCCATTGCCTTAAAAATATTATATAAATGGGCTATGTACATATTTATTAAAATTAAGTCAACTTAACAGTTCCAAGTTTACTCACTTTTTTAGTTAGTCAGCTTGTCGCTTTTAAGGCAGTGAAAAGAAGAGCAACTTATCACTACTAACAGTGTATTATGGAAAATACAGTAACATTATAATTAAATGCATATATTTTATTATATACTTGTGTAATCCACCAGTCCTACTGCACCCAACCCGCTCTGAGCTGGGATCGAACCGGCGATTCTTTGCATGGGAGTCGGTTGCTGTAACAAGGAGGCTAAAGACCATGGCCTCTAGCGTCTGTCGCTAGAGCACCTTTAGAGGTCAGAGGAGTGAGGTTTACCTGCATAGCACTTCGCTAGCTGGCCTCTGTTACACTTGCAACACAGACAGGTACCCAGTAAGGCTGAGCAATATACAATTTTCTTAATTCCCTTAAACCTGCCTAAAACGCAGAAATCTATGAAATGAATATGTTTGTGTAGACAGCCTCACCATGGACTGAGTTTATTATTGTTTTTAAGCTTATGGTGCTGTCACAAGCTGAAGATTTGAAAAAAGTTTAGTTCATTTTGCTGAATGAGACTCAAAAATCAGAGTAAGTAAAATGATCCACACTTCCAATCCCTACTGACTGTAGGTTATAAATGAATCTTTATTTTGTTTTCTTTTTGAATTACGCTGTTGCGAATGGAGGACGTGCAGACAGGGGTAGTTCCAAATGCAGCTTTATTTAGAATGGTCAGGCGGGCAGGGGTCGAAAACCAGCTTATGCATTGTAGAAGATGATCCAAGAGCATAATCCAAAGGCAGGGCAGGTGGCAAAGAATCAAAACACAATAAACAGTCCAAGGTCATAAACACAGAAAAAACAAGGAAACCGTTTTAAATTATATGCAACAGCTAGACAATACTCAGCAATGTGTGTGTGAAACTAAGGGGTTTTTAAATAGTCCAGGTAATCAATGATGATGAGTTTCAGCTGTGAGTGTGTGGGTCCAAATGATTGTCAGCTGTGGCAGGAGTGATTGGTTTAATGATTTCTGGGATTTGCAGTTCGGCAGGAATACAGGAAGTAATCTTCAGCAGAGAAAACACTTCTGGCGATCACAACATACGCTCACATCCTGAATATATCCTTTGAATGCATAGTGTAAACCTTTCTGTCTGCTTCTGTTTGAACTCTGTTTGTCATTTTTCCAGAAATTACACCCGGACACTGCACAAATTGATGCAGAGAGCACCAAGGCTGATACTGAAAGCTTGTCAGATGTAATGACAGTAATGAAGGGGGCAAAGCTTTGCGAAGAGTGAATTTACTCATGCTTAGACCATCAAAGATGTAGGTGAATTTATTTCTTAAGAAGCACTGCAAAAAATGCTTTTCTTTGTTAGGAGCTGTTCATATATCACATATCACATTGCTTCGTTCATCAATTTTTGCTAAGCAACCATCAACCATGCTCTTCAAGGATCCACCACTGACAAACCCTTGCTGCAGCTCTGATACAAAATTCAGTGTTTGGGTGCTCTGCATTTGTCTGAGGTAATAAGTCTAGCATTATTACTGAAATGTGCATTTTCCATAGAAAGTATGACGCTGATTGGTTGGTTCTTGTCACAGGACTCATGGTGCGCTAGTGGCATTTTGAAAAATTGAGATGTTTTCAACTAGGCATACCTGAAAATGTGAGTGCAAACCGCACATCTCCAATCTGACAGTGGAGTAAGTAAAATAATCTTGTTTTTGGTTTGAAATAAGATTATTTTACTTACCCCATTGGCAGTTTATTTTGCTTGTCTAAGGAAAAACTAATTTAATTTTGACTTATTGTATCTGAAAACAAAACAATGTTTTACTTGTCTAGAAAATTCTTCTTTGTTCAATCATTTTTAGATATTTGGGCTAGAAACAAGACAAAAACAAAGTATGAAAAACATTTATTGCAGTGAAAACTAATTTTGTTTTTAACTGAAACTATACAGGCGACGCGGTGGCGCAGTGGGTAGCACGTTCGCCTCACAGCAAGAAGGTCAGTTCAAGAAGACCTCGGCTGGGTCAGTTGGCATTTCTGTGTGGAGTTTGCATGTTCTCCCCGTGTTCGCGTGGGTTTCCTCCGGGTGCTCCGGTTTCCCCCACAAGTCCAAAGACATGCGGTATAGGTGAATTGGGTAAGCAAAAAAATTGTCCGTAGTGTATGTGTGTCAATGAGTGTGTATGAATGTTTCCCAGTGATGGGTTGCAGCTGGAAGGGCATCCGCTGCGTAAAACATATGCTGGATAAGTTGGCGGTTCATCCCGCTGTGGCGACCCCAGATTAATAAAGGGACTAAGCCGAAAAGAAAATGAATGAATGAATGGATGAAACTATACAGTAATGCAAGTCAATGTTTTATGTAAGTTTTTTTTTTTTTTTTTTTATATAATTAATATTTATTTACATGACCAAGGATTTCTACAGTTGCAGCATATTTTTTTCATTTAAAACACTTTAATTGTACATTGTATAATTTCTTTTAAAGTGCAGATAAATAAATGTTTCTTAAATGCTTTTTTGTAATCCATCTCAAAAGATTTAAGAAGTAATTTTGACAAGTATATTAGTTCAAAATACAAATATCTATTGATGTCAGATGATTTTCCTTAACAATAGATTACTAATAGGAAATTTTCCATTGTTAATTATTAAAATCTGGATTGTTTTGAAATTTTATTTATATAATTGGATCACATTTACTTCCAAGACATAATTACTGTAGCTGGTTATTCTAAAACCCTGAAATATCCCAAATTGCACCTAGAAACTCTGAACCCATCTGAATTTAGTCAGACAAGTAATAATCAGTCAGTCAGTCAAATAACTGGTTCACTTCAGTGTTGCTTAAAAAAAAACAAAAAAAACATACAGGTATCTCATAGTAAGGTGTGGCTTAAAAGTGTGAAAACCTAATTCTTTTCTCAAAGTTTCCATTCATTGGTCTATATCCTGATGACTTGGACTTTTTAAAAGTGAAGTATGGCCTTTGTAAAGACCTTTGTAAAGATCATCAAGAGGCACTGAGTGTCTCCCCATCAATAGGTCAGCTAGATGTTAGAGAGTGAAGGCTGTGATGCCCACTGTGAGCGTATATGATGGAATCCAAAGAGCAGTGGGGAAATGTCCTTGCCAGTGCTGAGAGAGCCAGTGTCAATGGGCAATCACGGTGAGAGATTCCCTGCTGGAGACACAGGACACAATGGTGGAGAAATGTCTCTTGTGTAGGAACAATTGGGGCCTTGGCAAAAACCTTGACCTTAATTTATGGCATGAGGAAAAGATGGTTTTAGGTTGAATAAATATCCAAAAAAGAGCATACAAACAGTATTTTTTAGTCTTTAAATCACCATGAAATCAAAATGGACAATTCTTATTTTTATGTATTATTGCAGTACTTATTACCAAATTATCTGTGCACATCTTATTATATCCTTTGAACTCATTTTTCTTCCTCATACAACATCTCTTTTCTGATGAGACGACTAAAGGCTTAATCAGTAACAAAGCATGACCATCCAACCGATGCCCAATAGAATCCATTTAAACAGCAATGGTTTTAAAAAGTGTTTTCTCCTTTTTATATATACAAAGATAGTATATATGAAAATCTGACAAGATACAAAGAAACAACAGCTTTAACGAACAAAACTACAATCACATAAAGCATTTTGAATGAGAAATAGAGAGCTATTCATTTCAAGTTGGTGATATATAAACTATATTGGAAGCTTATTGCAAAATATGCATGAATAAGCAAATATTTAAGCATTTTGAGAGAAGGAGATTGTCTGGTTATGTACTTTGCTATTCCCTATGGGAGTAAGCTGACATTGGTAGCATTTTCTGTACAGCATCATGGGGAATATATTTCAGCTGTTTAACTAAAAAAAAAAGTATTGTATGAGAACAGTTTTACATGATTATACGTCATATTAGAGAAGAAAAGATCACAGCTTATGCCATACTATGCTTTGCCGCTCATCAGAAACCATAGGTGTCATGGCCTTTATTTTGTGTATTGTGTCAGTTAACTGGTGATGCATAAAGCCTGAGGGGAACAAACGGAAAACAGTACGTTTTTTATCACCATCATAAGCGTTGAGATAAAAATTTTATACTCTGTTTTAGTGTAACTGGCCGCTTTAGGTTTGTGATGGCGATGTTGGCATGTTCCGGGAGTTTTCCTGAGGGCTGATCATATTTTAAACAAAACTCTTCCTCTCAAATTTTAATATGCAAAGACTCCTACATTAATCTTTCACGATCTGCAGTGTAAAAAGTGGAAACCTGGAGTTGTTGCCTTAATGAGCCATTTATACCTGCTTTAAAACTTGTGTTGGTGTAACAAAGTCATATTTTTGTCATGCGTTTAACCTGATGATTCAGATATTAGCATATGAGATTAATGTTTCAGCTTATGCGGAAGCAAAACAGTACTAAAGTTTTAACTTCTAAACTCATTGCACATTTGTGTGACATACATGAATATACAGATGAATACATGATGACCACAGGGTATAAAAGAAATGCAATATGCATTCATCACTGCATGCATGATGATTTTAGCAACATTCTGGTGCTTGCTAGTACATTTCCTCTCTGAAGTTCTTTACTTTGGATTTCCTAATTTAATTGATATAAAAAAATGTAAATTAACCGACTGAATAGAGGACAGTTGCCTTCTTAGATTCTCATTTTGTTGATTTATTATTTTATTGTGAAACTTTAAAGCTGGCATAAAAGGAGAGTAGTGTCGATATTCATGCACATTACGACATACATTAAAATGATGAAAAGGTTGTATCAATTTGTTGTTCATTGATTCCTCTATAGAAAACATGAGCTTGCAGAAGGTTATAGTCAGTTAGATATTTTTGTTTGTTTGTTTTCTGTATTGTATTGTGTTTTTGAGGACTGCTCTGTGTTTAGGAATGGGGTGTCTGAAGTGAGCCAGAAATCTGGTGGATTAGATGACACTCCACATATCAGGCATTGTGAAATTTCAGCACCAACCCTGCACTGCGTAAAATGAAATCAAGGGATCTTAGATGAAATAAATAATGCTGCTGTTGTAGTTCTAACAACACCACAATTAATGCATCTTGATTCTAGTTTTCTTTTCAATATACTCTCTCTCTCTCTCTATCTTTTTTTTAAACTTTTTTTTTTACTTTGAACCACTGAACACAGCAGGTGGATAGAAATATATTTTAGCTCAAATACGCCTGTAGTAAAAAAAGATTTAGTGGTTCACATTTGCAAGATGCAGCATGCAAGATGAGCTTGTTCTTCTACTTGAAACCAGTTAGTTGGTTACCCTTGTTGTATATTATGTAGCAAAGTTTGAGGTCTGTGTAATAAGTACCATAGTAAATGTTTTTGCTCCATGAATGTTCATGGGATGTTCTTGATTGCGTAAGATAGCAGGTACAAATTGCTGTCCATGATCGAAGAGACAATAACATCAAATGAAACAGTTTCATTTTTGGAGGTATTTAAATGGATATTCCACCAAAAAATACAATTAAATTTCTTTTTTAGATGTGGGCAATATGTCTGTCTGTCTGTCTGTCTGTCTGTCTGTCTGTCTGTCTGTCTGTCTGTCTGTCTATCTATCTATCTATCTATCTATCTATCTATCTATCTATCTATCTATCTATCTATCTATCTATCTATCTATCTATCTATCTATCTCCTTCCAAAATACCATGACACAGTTACTTGTTCATTCATTCATTCATTTTCTTTTCGGCTTAGTCCCTTTATTAATCTGGGGTCGCCACAGCGGAATGAACCGCCAACTTATCCAGCATATGTTTAAGCAGCGGATGCCCTTCCAGCTGCAACCCATCACTGGGAAACATCCATACACACTTATTCACACACATACACTACGGACAATTTAGCTTACCCAATTCACCTATACCGCATGTCTTTGGACTTGTGGGGGAAACCAGAGCACCCGGAGGAAACCCACGCCAACACGGAGAGAACATGCAAACTCCACACAGAAATGCCAACTGACCCAGCCGGGGCTCGAACCAGCGACCTTCTTGCTGTGAGGCGATTGTGCTACCCACTGCGCCACCGTGCAGCCCACAGTTACTTGTACTACAGTAAATTAATGGTAAATCCATGGAATAACATCTAACTGGATTGTTTATAGTGTCTGACAGTTCTGTTGAGAAAACCACCACTGTTATATCTGGCTTTAAAGTGTATAGGGGAGACATTTGTGTTCATCGCTAAATTCAAATGCTTCTCTTTGAAGCTGGTCACGTGATTGATTCGAGATGCATGTAAACAAACCTAAACTCACGCTGCGCTGCTCTTGGGCAGAGTTCACACGAATGGATAAACAGGCTTTGTTGTGCATGCAAGCAGTGCCATTTAATTCCACTTAGAAACATAAACATTTTAGAACGCATATTAACTTTTGATCAAGGAGATTAATATTGTTATAATTGCCATTCAAATTTTATCGCCTAGCCCTAGTACTTCTTCTGTTTTCTGCTTTAGCTTTAAACTAGCTTTAAAACTGATAATACTGCTGACATGTACATGATGTTGTTAATTGCTTATGATGTTCCTCATTTGTAACTTCCTCAAGATCTGCTGAATGATTCAATCTAAACATAAATGCTGACACATTATATTAAAATAGAAAGATGAAGAAAAAGAAACCATAAAGGAAAAAAAAAAAGAAAATGGTAAAGAAAGCATAGCTGCTTTGGCGTTGGAGCCTTGGCTGTTCATCCCCATTCCCCAGCCACCCCCAAACTGATTAAGCATGCAGTGAGTTGGAGGCTTGGTGATTAGCTACTGTGACTACATGTCAGAACAGGACAGTGTGTGGGACTGCAGCAGGACGCTGCTAAGCTCAAGCTGTATCGACCCTCTATGGAGATCCCACTAATAAGAATCGGGGACTTAGCACATCCACCCACACATCTGTACTCAGACATTAAGACTGAAACGCGGAGCTCTCATTTGTGTGGGCTTGCTCAGGTAATGGCTGAGCTAATTTCACATGTTTCCCCCAGACGTCCAACAGTCCTATTTTCCATCACTGTTACAAAGCTGTTAACAAGCTTCCTGTTATTGACATGAAGAATCGGCATGCCTCTAAATGTGACATCAGATTCTTGACTTAATTTTTTATCCCACACATTCAAATATACCAAATTTTAAAATAGCCTACAAAGTAAAATGTGTTTTGTCAGGTAGCTGAAAAAAATTGTGAGTTCAAATTTTTACATAAAATGTGGTTTACCCACATGTATATTTGCTTATAGTATATTTACACAGACATGGAAACATACAGTATGGACAGCATCTAAAACATAAATCATGTTTGTAGAGTATGGACAACTGAGATGTACAAATAAGAATGGATCTTTATGAATACTGAAAAATATTTAGATTATTTTGTGTTCAGTAATTATGTCAGTGACATTGTTTTCAGTCTAAAAGGGTTGTCCTTATTGTCTTAATGAGTTATGAGTCTGTTTTGGGCATAATGGACATTAAACCAATCAGAGTCTCATTCCCCTTTTTAAAATTAAGTTGCAGTCATGCCATTCATTTCAAATTCATCTTTGTAAGCAGAAAAGCTGAATTCTTCACTACTGAACATTAGCCAGTGTCATTCGTCATTACTGCAAATTGCCAGGTGGGCTAATTTTGACCCATGCAATGACTATCCATTGACGTGTAGGCATTTTTATATTTATGTAGACAATAATAATTTTTTACAATTTAATCCTTTAATTTTTCATATTTAAGGAAAGTTTGTGTGCTACTGCACATCACAGTGTGTGTAATAAGCAACATGTAAATGTGTGTTGTGGACCCGACTACGTATATTACTAATGCTCTCTTTTTTTTGTGCTTTTTACCCCCAAGCTAAGAAGTTTAAGTATTATATTAGGCAGTAATTCAGAAAAAGGATAAAGTCTGTGAAAAGTTAGTACACTCCACACACAAGTGTTTTGTTTTGTTCTTGTCCTGTCCTCTGTATACTGTATATGATCACTGGAACTTCAAGAAAAGTTGTTACATTTTATTTTTTCATGTTTAATGCAGCAAAAATGCCTTCAGAAAAATGTTTTTTGTTTTTTTTCCCATTTTCATCAACATTTTTTCTTCAAACATTTTCAGAGTGTAAATTCATGCGATCCATAGACTAGCCTGCCACCAGACTCTCTTTGCTCTTTCTTTGTCTCTGTTGGTTTGATTAGATTACAGTGACAGACTGAAAAAAAGTATACTGTCTTTCAGAAACCCTGTGCCTTTCAAGTTTAGTCATTCCCTGTCTGAATACGTCCCCTTGAGCCCTTCAACACTCACATCTGAGGGAGGAGAATCAGCGTCTTGAGCCCCGCTTTCATCTACTTATTTATTTATCTCCTGATGCCCCCACAGATAAACGTATTATATATTTATTAAAGGGGTTAGGGATTATTTGTCACTGTCATCATTGTTTGTCTGGGGATTGGATGTGTCATAGGGTTGCTAGTGTGTTACCTTGTTTGATGTCCCAATTGGGAACCCCTGACATACGTGTACTCGACGTTTCTTGCGGTTAAGTTGTGTGTAAAAGCAAACACACTTTCTCATTTGCTTGCAGGCACAAGAGCTCATAAAGTTGCTTGATTTTAAATACAGTTATATCCATATTATAGCAATATGACTACATTATTGAATATGTAAAGATCAATCTTGCTATTACAGTAAAGTCATATGCAGCTTATTAGCAAAAAGCCACAGGTAAATAAAATATAATATAATTTGGTTCTTTTTATACCAGCATTAATATTTAAATATAGCTGCAAGCAGTAATTAAGGGGCCAAACTTAAGAGGCAGAATGAAGAAATAAGCACGAGAAACAGTCCAACTGCAATAATGATTAATACGAATATTTTAAATATTAGCCAATATCGCTTGAAAGAAATCATAAATGCAGTTTTTACTAATATGATTTAATGCTTTAAATAATTTGATGAATAGGTTGCACTGTTACTAAATTGATGTGGTGGGTTCAGTCTGAGGTGACAATGACACAGAAAAGGTTTTACAAAAATACAGTCTTAAATACAGTTTGGCAACATGCCATCAAATTCCTTTATGACACAATCAAAAATGATTAAGTCTACTGAACACAGTCTGAAGATGATATGAGATGAATTTGGTGAAAATCTGACCAAAGATTTACTGTATGGGGAGTTTAAAAATCAAAATCATAAACAGGACATTTGGTCAATGATGATTTGTCAAGGAATCAAAAGGGAAAAAAATTGTTCTTGGGCTTTACAGTTTGGGCTGTTGGTGGCACTAAACGGATTAAGTCTGAATTTGCTCTGGTTAATGTGGAGACTGCACTCAATTGACGTTTGCTGTTTGTTTAAACTACTTATTTAAAATGAGCTGAAACAACACAGTTCTTTAGTTTTCTGAGACAACTCATTTGTTTTATGTTTAATCCACTTAAATTTGTAAAAACCAATAAGTTCCTTCATGTTGTCCCCATCTTTGTGCCAAATTCCAGAACTTTCCCACAAACGTTTCCTTGGACTGCCAAAGCCTATAAGCAGAAGTACTACACCAAAACTAGTGGATGAACAATTACATGCAATTTATGGTAATTTTTTTTATTCATTCGTATGAATATTGGATATTTAACTGTGCTTGCCCATTTTCCTTAGTTTTATATTTAGATTGCACTTCAGCTACCCTCACTACATACACTAATAATTTAAACAGACTAATAATTGAACACTGTTAAATGTAATCTTTAGCATATCTCAAAGTTTTTATAAACTGTACACTTTTGTAATTTAGCTTTTGTATAGAAAGGATTGATTCGAGCTGTTTTAGTGTTTTGTATTTTACATTTGTAGAAGTTTTATTTCAGTCCATCGTTTATGCAAAGCACTCTTAGGATTATTTTTCTTTCTGCATTTTATTTGAACTTTGACATCTGTCCATCTGCTCATGTTTGTTTTTCACTCTCTCTATGCTTTGCAAAGGGAATAACAGAAGTCTCGGTGTGTTTATAGTTGGATGAAATGTCTTTGTTTACCGAGAGTTTATTTGAATAAGAAAGATGATGGATGTGTCTGTGTGCGTTATTTGTTGTGTTAACATCTATATACCTCCTCCTCCTCTTCTTCCTCCTCCTTGGAGTGAATCATCTGTCCGTCGCACATCCACAAAATGGGAAGTGAAGACTGAGACGAGGAGCGCTTAGAAAACTTATTTTTAGATGAAAGAATCTCACACCCCCTTCTCAGACATTAAGACACTGAGCTGCACAGCATTGTCTTGACTTTCTTTTTCCTTTGCCCATCTATAAACATACAGCTGGGAGTGTTTCTCATTGTGTCTAATCAAATAAGGACATGAGATCGCGCTGCGCTTCCTCTGCTCCAGTGTAGTACACGGCTTTCAGTTCTGTTTGTTTGTCTTCTGTATTCGCTGTTAGATCTGCTTTGACTTGTGATGCTTTATTCGATGCTTTATTCTATGCGCATTAAAGCTTCATGGGAAGTTCAAGAAGTATTAAATAGAAAGCAGCAGAATCAGCCAGGATGTGTATTGTGAGTGTGCGTTTACTAGCACATAGTCTTCTTTTTATAATGATTCAACTTGTGTAAAGTTTTACTGTACAATGTTGCTTATCGGAGGAATGGAATATAAACATTTATAACATTGTTATTTATTCATTTACTAGATGTTCTATAAAAATGGTTTGTGGTTGACATAACCACAGTTACATTAGTTGCCTAAAGTTATATTACCTTTTATGAGAATTAATATTGAGTATGCATTATATTTTATGAGTTATTTGGCAAATCAGAGAAACTGAATTCTCAAGTGGTCTCATAATATTTTATACTGTTTATGCATAAATATTAAGAATTAATAAATGTAAAATTTTCAAATAATAATTTTAATGTCCATTTCGTTTCCATCAATCATAACAGCTAGTTTCTGATAATTGCATCTCTACTTACAATATTATCATTTAAATACATTCATTTTATGCATGTAGAGCAGGGGTCACCAACCCTGTTCCTGGAGGTCTACCTTCCTGCAGATTTCAGTTGCAACCCTGACCAAACACATCTGAACCAATTAATTAGGACCTGAAGCAGCACTTGATCATTTCAGACAGGTGTGTTTGGTCAGGGTTGCAACTGAAATCTGCAGGAACAGGGTTGGTGACCCCTGATGTAGAGTATAATGGTACCAAATTGGTTATTGCATGTTTTTTTCTTATTATTTAATTGGGATGAATATTACATATTTAACAGTGCGTGATCACTTTCTCTATAAATTCAGATGATCTTTTCTACCTTCCTAAAGTTAATCTTTCAACACACTTAGATAACGTCTTAACACTTAAGCCAATCGCAAAATGATTGTTATTGAATAATGTTTTGTCTAATTGGGCTCGACTTCCTTAAAGAATAACTTAAATTGCCTCTGCGTCTTAGTCTTCCGGTGCAGCCATCGCAGAGTGATTATTCAAATGAAAAGTGTTATTATTGTAAATAAGTTCATAATACAGGAGAGATTTCTCCAGAGAGAGCTGTGGGATCAGTGATGACCAGTCGCTTAGCAACGCTACCTCACGGCCATCTGTTGAGCGGTGCAGTTGGAGCCCCTCTCTGATCGGGCTGGGGGGAAATTCCTGCATAGCGCTAAATGAGGAGAGCTATACGGCAAACATGAATCTCATGTGCTTTCAAAGTGACCTTAACAAGAAAGCTGGACACACAAGACCTCGTCCAGGAGCTTCAAAAGTTCCCCTGACAATGACACTGATTGTTTCAGAGATCAAACATCTTTGTGTTGTTTGTTGGGGTCGAGGGGGCTGTAATTTCTTCTACATCAGGAGAAGGGAGGCTTTGTGGATTTGAAGGACACATGTTGGTAAAGTGCCTTCCGAGATGCCGGCTTCCTAAGTGCATCCTGATCAATTATTTACATTGGAAGCAGAAGAAAAAATTTAATATTCATGCATACAAATGTCCTTTTTTTCCATTCGGGACCCCTCGGAGACCAGAGCAAATGTTGTGCATTTCCGCAAATAGTCAGCGTTAATGAAAGTGATTCGGAGAGCTTTGTGGCCACTTTCGATATGGCTTTCATCATCTGCCTGTTGATGATCTCACTAATGAGGAAATTGTTTCCACACCTGTCCTATTGTGCTATCGCATTTCTGATTCATTGGAAGTTGGGTATCAGCCTTGCTGCAGGAAATAACTAACACAGTGTTAAAAATCGTTGCAATTGCAAATGCATCAGGGTGCCTGACAACAATTAATGTTTGCAACTAAAGTGATTTTTAGTTGAAAAATGACATAATTGGTCTATTAGGATTTACAGAAGTAGTTGTACTTTGTACTTTAGCTTTTAACAGTAGTGAGCGGCTATGTTTCTAAACACTTATGGAAACACTAAGCACAATAAATACTAAACATGTGCATAAAGAACTTTCTCAACTAAGTCAGATCAATTTTTGTCCAGTAATAAAATATGCACATAAACAATAAAAACAAATTTACCAAATAAACTCCTTGATGCATATTAACAGATGATACTAACCTGGACTAACCAGTGGACCAACATCATCTCATACCATCTCAAATGGTTTAATAATTCTGCAAACACTTAATTGAAAGTCCATAATCAATATGATTGCTCACATGATTGTGTTTCGAAACATTGGACACTCACCTCCAAACACAATATAAATTATCATAAAAAAGTTAAATGCTTTTGTCCAAACAATAATTATTTTTACAGTACTTTCACTATTACCACTACCACTGCAGTAACCCATCAGATTTTTTTATTATATAATATTTTGTCAAGTTATTAAAATAAAAATGTATAAATATGTATATTTGGGGGAGCCAGTGCCACCCCCATACTTTTATAACCACCCCTTAAAGGATCTATATTAGTAACTAAAAAGTACCTAAAGTGCACATATTAGTACCTAAAAACTACAAATCTGTACATTTCGAAAATATACCACCCCAGTTTGAACTATTATTTCTAAGAGTGCATTGAGACAATAAATGTGTAATTTACAAAAAACACCACTCAGGCCCCCAAAATGGTGTTGGCATGTAAATGAAAAGCCAAAACGCATAAAATGTACAAACGTATATTAGGGATGTCAATCACCACAAATTCCCATGATCAATTGATCGATCAATTGTTTTAAATCGATTTACCATAATAATAGTAATAAGGGTCTTATCTGGCAAAACAATGTGTCATTTTCTAAAAATTGATTTATTTAAATTACAAATCGTTTGTTGCCTCTTGTTCTACTGGGGTGCCGGTGCCATCCTTTGGCTCTCTGTACCTCTCTGTGTCCTGTACCTGAATAGATTGTACAGATTTGACTACATAATGTGTGATATAATGAACTCACAAATAATCCTTGAATGATGTTCTTGCGTAACCAACTCTCGACAAGGTGTATCGATTAAAATGGTTACTGACATTTATTCCATCACCAATTAATCGTTTGCATTCCTAATTCAAATTAATGCTTCTGTTATGCCCTAGATAAAATACAATTTGTAAAGTAATTTAGCAACTGGCACTAAAATATTTGTTCTAATAAGATGATTTAAGTACTCTGAATGGATACTAAACAAAAACAGCATGGCTGTTTAAGATTATACTTATTCTTTGAAATTGTAATCCATATTTCTGTGCTTTCTGCTAAAGTTGCTCAATTATTATTTATGGCACACTGTTGGTAATCTTGTTATTTTACGCAGTTTACCAACGTGAGAGCTCACATGAGTGGGGCCTGTGTTTTAAATGAGTCATTCTTTTCAGCAAGTAAATGTTTTGCCTACCTCTAGAGTATTACAAGAAGCATTCAACAATATATCGCCAATTAATTTTGATGCACCTAAACATTGCATATAGAAGCGTGGTTTGCTTACAGTAGGTGCAGGCACCAGCACATTTGCCTTTGCATTTCCGAAGTAAAGTGAATTGCCTTTGATACCAGTTTCCTGTGTGTCAGTTTTTAGACTCAGGCCTGGGTATGTTTGTTATGTAGGCAGTGAGTGGGTTATCTAAAGACTTCTCCATATAATTAGAACTCACTTCATACTCTTGAGCACTGAGGAAACTCCATCCTTCAAAATAAAGAGGAGGAAAAGTAAAGAAAAAACTTTTTATTGCTTGTGAGCTCATATGACTACATTAAGTTTTACTTTCCCATGTGGCTTATAGGAGAAATGGAACATAATAAGGAGAATAAATGTTCATCACATTGTTTTGATGCTCGTTATTTCTTAATATAGCCAATCAAAATAATGATATCCTTTATAGTCATATAGTTGAATTATGGGCTTTAGGGATATTAAAAAAGAACCTAACTGGCTAACTACTCGATAATGTGTTTTATCAAAATCATTATTGTGTCAATTTTTGTGCAATATATTATTTAAAGTCAGTACATTTGTCAGTACATCAATATTACAGAAAAATTTGTTAGCACTTTTATACATTATAAATATTGTTTGTTCCGGAACAAAATGTAATACATAATTTATAAAATTAAGGAATTCAAGTTGTTGCTATCCCACTTTAGTAAAAACCTTTTTTGTTTTTTTTTACCAAATAACAAAGGCACTTGACCATACCCATTGTGGGAAAGCAGTGATCACACAGGACTTCATTAGTTTTTCACACTGCTTTGTAATCTGTGATCCTGACCTGCTCTTCTTCAGTCTCTTCCAAAGTTCACTAACTGTAGAGGGTTACTTACCCATAACTTTATGTTTCCAAAATATTCCAGAGATTTTCAATCAAGTTTAGATCAGGACTCTTGCCATTTCTTTATATCATTGTATTCAGTTTCAAAGAACTGCTTTACTCATTCATTTTCAAATATTAACTCTCATTGCTTTTGAGCACATATGGGAAGAACTGCTGTTTTACTTGAATACTGAGATTTGTTCACATCAGTGTAACTTCCCAAACAAAAGACACTTCAGCCTAAAAAGGGCTAAAAATGGGCTATGATATGAAGCCACGTCAGCTTAGGTCTTCTCCAATCCTTGCCGTCGAAGAACCCAGCAAAAAAGAGCCAATCCACTTAGCCACTCAGCGATGCTGCTCATTGACGCATCATTTTTTTCACCATGGGAGCATGATGAACAATGAAGCTCACGTTCTCCATCTTGAAGTTCAAACTCTGCTACAAAAGGGACGGTTGACTACTTTCTCATCCCTAAAAGGGATAGAATTGACCATTCAAGATATTAGATCCTTGCGAACATAGAGCCTGGGGATTAGTTGATGACCGTGGACATGAAAGATGCATACTTTCACATCCACATAGCCCCCCATCACAGTCCGTTCTTGAGATTCTCATGCGAGGGCATGGCCTATCAACACACTCCTCCTATTGGAGTTTGCCCCTGGCCCCATGCATAGATGAGGCTCTAGCCCCACTGAGATCGATGCTCACATTCTGAACTACATTGATGATTTGTTTTAGCCAGATCAGAATGGCAACTGAGAGCTGCTCCTCAACTACATAGAGTAATTGGGGTTGCGAGTCAACCTGCAAAAGAGCCTGTCTCCAAGGTAGCATATTGTTTTTCTGGACACAAAACTAGACTGGACCTAGTCCAGTTGGACGACATGACAGTAGTGTTTTATTTTAACTCCCGTTGAGACCTCAGATCTTTCACATTATACAGAATGTCTTGATATTTTCTGTGGGCACAACAAAAACTTTGCTCACTGAGAACAGTCCATGGGGCAAGACCAAATCTTGGAGCAGATATGCTATAAATGGTAAATGGATTCTACATCCTCAGACAGCTCAGAAAATCTGGTTTGTCTTTAGGAAATCAGAGGTTCATAATCTAAATGTCCCAGCATTATCCTTCTAACCAAACATATATTTTTTTTAAGTCTTGAAATTTTCCACATTCCTCAACTATGTTCGGGACTTAAATAGTTGAGTATTTGCTCATTTGTAAGGCCCTTATCTGAAGTGTTTTGGCATCTGAGCTCTAAGCGGTTAAATTCGCTCAAAGCACAGCATTATTGGACTTGTTCCCCATAGTGAATATTAAAGGTGAATGCTCCAGTCACTGAAGTAACCTTGGTTCCCTGAAATAAGGGAACAAGCATTGCTGTAGTAGCCATGCTATAAGCTTCACATGTACTATGAATGTCACTTCAGTCAAATGAATGTGATGAATGACATGATATAAATAAAGTAAAACTTAAACTTAAATTAAACTTGCTTTCATCACTAAAGTGAACTTTGGACCAGTTCTCTGTCCTCAGCAAAAGTTTGTCTAATCTTTTGATTCTTTCTGTTGAAGTGAGGTTTGGTCACTGCAGAGGCTTTCAGTCCAATTTTTTTTTTTTTTTAAATGCTGAGGCACTGTATTTCAAGATAAATATATTTTATCCTTTCAGAGCTGAATTGGGGATCAGTTCCAGCTTTAAAGTTGAACTAATTGCCCTTTGACATTCTCCATTGACATATCCAATTTATGATTCACCAATCAGACGATTCCTAAGCCACTATAAATACCCTAAGTTCCATATAACAGCCATCTTCGTTTTGAAGAATCCCCCCTTCCACCCCTACTCCTCCTCCTTTCCTAGATGGGTGGCACGGTGGCCCAGTGGTTAGCACTGTTGCCTCACAGCAAGAACGTCACTGGTTCTAGTCCTTACCAAGCCAGCCGATGTTTCTGTGCGGAGTTTACACGTTCTTCCAGTGCTCACGTGGGTTTCCCCTGGGTTCCCCGGCTTCCTCCCACCATCCAAAAACACGCAACTTAAGTTAATTGACTAATCCAAATCGGCACCATAGACATGCACCTAGTAAGTAGTTATCTCTTAAGAGCAATCACTATCTGTTCATTAGCTACTACAGCAGGGGAGTTCTCGAGATCTACCTGAGCAAAAACTTCTCTCTCACCTTGCAAACGGGAGGGAGCCCTGGGCTCGAGGATCTTATGAGCTCAGGGCTCTCTCCGGTGACAGCATGCCAAACAAGCTTTATAATCAATCATCAGCTAAGTGTGAACTCTTGAACTGTGTGGCGCGTTTGATTATGACAACTTGAAAAAACTCTCTCCAAAATTATTTGTTCCTGTTATTTAAAATGATCAATATAAGTAATGTACATTTATATAGTGAATTTATCGTGTATGGCCATACACCCAAAGTGCTTTACAATCATGAGGGGGTCTCTCCACACCACCATCAGTGTGCAGCATCCACTTGGATGATGCGACGGCAGCTACAGGACAACGGCACCAGTGCGCTCACCATACACTAGCTATAGGGGGAGTGAAGAGATAGTGATAGATTCGGTGGATGGGGATGATTGAGAGGCCATGATGGGTAAGGGCTGTGGGAGGGAACTTGGCCAGGGCACTGGGGTTACACCCCTACTCCTTACGAGAGAGAGTCATCCAAAAGACAGAGAAATGCATTTAGTTTTGCATGAAATGGCTTTATTTTCACCTTCAACAAAGAGGTCATTGTTGTTTCTAAATCATGTTACATTTTGCACTCCATCTGTTAGATCACATTCACAACAAAGTACCTGAAATTTTAAAGAAAAAATTCATTGCATAGATCCACAACGCACTGATTTCTTCACTTTGTGCTGCTAAGTTTTCAAAGTGGCCACAGATACTGGAAACCTGGGGGTTGTGTCTCGGAGATGCATCAAGTGCTTCATTCACACACCCGTTTCGCAGACGCAATGTGTGGGCTCCGTAACATTTTTTAAATATATATCTTGTGATGACCTGTCCAACATTTGTTGTGGTCTTATTAGATAATAATCCTTTCTTATATTAATTTCACTGTATATTTGCATGTATGTAATAGTCATAATTTGAAAGATTATAACACTTAAACATACAATAATCAAATAGCCTGTGTAAAATACACATACTGTATATGTTGATATGTTTAGTTTATGTGTACATTTGTTGATCTTTCCCCCTGTTTGTTTGTGATGGTTTGCTCCACTTATCATTGGTTTTAAGTTATTATTTTAGGGATGCCTTTGGCAATAATTAAAAGTCAAAGTAAGACAGACAGGGCAACAAAGTTTTTTAACTGGAGTTTTATGTTTATTAAGAATTTGTAAGTTGAATGACTACATAGTTGACTACATAGTTTTTCTTTTATAATATAGTGATTGTGTATTAAAGAAGAGATATTATTTGAGTTTCTATAACTTAGATTAGCAGAACTATAAAAATAGTATTATGTAAAATAAATAATAAAATCTGCACAGTATCGTATTGGTATCTTTATCCGTCAATACTCAGAATATTTGGTATCAGATTTCATCAGTTCCGAAAAAAGGTATCGGTGCACCTAGCCATGACACTGATGACATCGTAAAGATGCAATTTTCTAGAAAGTGCAGATTTGGAATTACCTAAGTCTCTCATTGTAGGTTGTTCCCAAATTATGATCTCCACTATAAATCAGTTTATATTAACTTAAACGCATTATTTTGAAATAATGCTTCAGATTTTTTATGACTAATGTAAACTATACCAAATTTCTATAATGTAATATTATAGTATACTAATGTATATTTAAAAAGAACTAAATTTATAGATTTCATTCTTTGATCATTTTCAATGTTTTACTTTTGAGCTACTTTATGCATATTATTTTAGTGTTTTAATCAAAATATAAGTGTGTGTCTGTTATGTTAGTATCATTGAGTAATTGCGTTATCATACTCCTTCATCATCCTCTACAGGCCAAACTACAGGAAAATCACGTCTTTGGAATCCGTCCATCATTAGTATGCAGAAAAAGGTCCCATCTGTCGAAGTGGGGTGACTGGTTTTAGGAGGGTGGGATTCCCCGGGGGGACTGGGATTAACCACTGACACCAGTGACACATGGAGCCCACTAATAAGGGGAGCGGAGAGCACACTCTCCTCTCGAGACAAGCGTGGTGACAAGCGGAACCGCCCCTACACACATGCGCGCACACACACACACACCAGCCCCCAGCTCAGGACCACATCTCTATTAGATTTAGTGAGGGGCCGCATCTGCTCACTGACACAACAAAGGATGAAGCCCTAACATATGACAGGGGGACCTCCTATATATGCATAAGCAACTGGGTGTGATCATGTGACCGTATGCCAGACTCTGACAGGCACGGGCCCCAGGTGTGAACATGAAAGCCTGATTTAATTAACTTTTAGGGAGGGATTGACCCCTCATTTATGTGTGGATGTTCTGGGCCCCTAGCATGTAAGTACCAAAAACACATTGTTTGAAATCAGTCATGGTTTTATGGGGTTTTTTTTTAAAACAGACATTATTTTCAGGGTGTTCTTTAGTTAGTTAGACATTTTGTCAAATTATGCATTAATTAATTTATGTTTTTTGGTTTGCATAATAATAATGATAAAAAAACAGACATTTACTTGCAGTCTGCTGTCTTTTTTAAAGCATTTTTTTGTTTGTTTATTTGTATAGTGCTTTTTACAGTACACATTGTTTCAAATAGCTACACAGAATATGCATTTTAGACATATTCAGTGACCGTAATGATCAAAATATAAGCATAATATTTGGCCATTTTTTATGTTCATTCAAAGTTGCCATCTGTTACCAAAAAACTGTTCACCCAAAAATGTAAAATCTGTCATTATTTTTCTCACCTTCATGTTGTTCCAAATCTGAAGGCCTTTTTTATGGAATAGAAGATAATGGACTGCTTAATGTGAAGAATGGACTGTTTTCAAAACAACTTTGGACCCCATTATATTTCATTGTATGGACAAAAACGTATTTTCAATAAATCTAGTGTTTGACAGAAGAAATAATGTGATAAAGAAGTGAAATGCCGTGATGAAATGACAGTTTTCATTTTTGGCTAAACTATTTCTTTGAAATAAATGTAAATAGTATATACCACTTGAACGTCTGTGGCTGTGTTTCCATTCACATATTATTATGCAAATTTTGGATATCACATACAGAAACACTGCATAAAACACCAAGATCCACATAATATCTTAAAAAGTGCAATAAAAAGAAACATGCACACTCTATTGTGGTGGATATTTTTTACAGTCAGAAAATATGACCATAAACTACAAATAAAATACATTTACAGAATAAACGAATTAAATTAATGTTTTCAACACACAAAACCTAAATGAATGACAAATGATTAACAGTTGAAAATTTAATCACATTATTTAAATTTGAAATTAAAATTCATTATTGCATTTTAAATAGGGTAACCTGTAATATGTAACCTATTACTACATTTTCAAAGTAAACTTGTGAAATACATTTATTGATCTATTCTGTGTAGGGAATTGACAATTTTGTCCTTTTGAACATAGATTTTTTTGCGGGGGAACTTAATTGTTTTATGTTCAGTCCACTTAAATTTGTGAAAAACAATTAAGTTGACTTAATTTGTGTTGGGACAACATGAAGGAATTGTGTGGAACTCAGCATTTTTTACAGTGCATAATCTAAACAGCCCTTTATTCGCAAACACTTTATGCACTTTTCACAATTTCCCCACCAGTTAAATTTTGCAACTCTGAATGGAAGCATGTCTAGTAACTAAATCTAAGTACAAAAAGAAAAAGTATTAATTATAGTTTCTTTGAATTTCTCACGTCGTGCGCTGCTTTGAAAGAGAAGCGTCTGCTGATGCAGCCGTGTCGAGGTGATCTGTCCCACGTGAGATGAGGTCTGCTGTGGAGGCGTCCCAGAGGACTGGGCCATTACACTCATCTGAAAACAACCTCCCATGCAACATGACAATCAGCTCCATATTTGGGCCTGGACGCGTGCTGAGCGCTTGCTTAATTTGGATTTCATGCATTTATGTATAAATCCAACATAAATAGCGTCTGTGTAGGGTTGTGTGTCTGTGCCAGAAATGAGGAACAAACTCTTCTGCTTCGACGATGCAAGGTCTGAAACACAAGGGTTTATGGCATCTTGTTTGAACTCTACAGCACAGCATGTATTAAAATAGAACTGTGCTGACAAAGGGTGTTCATGAACAAGGGATCAATATTTCTTCCCCTGCTTTAAAACAGGGGCATTTGTCTTTGTGGTTCAAATTGTTTAACCCTGTCTGCCAATGTATTAACTAAGCATTGACTTTAGGACCGGTGTGACTCATTCAAAGTCATCCAAAGAGAAGCTCAGGCTCTTTGTTTTGAATAAGGAGAGCAGCTTTGTGTAGATCCTCTTGGATTATGGGATGTTGGTGTCATTGATAAGGGGCTAATGGACATATGAGCCCACACTGGGAAAATGAGTGATGTCTAAATATACTATACACTGCCATTTTCTTTAACTTTTTAATCAAATAGAGAATAAGAACTAAAGATAAGAGTTGATAGAAGAGACCCACAGAACCATCAAGATTTTTAGACTCGATTTCAGTTTTTTAGAATTGAAGTATGAGAAAAAAAAATCACACCTGAGCAATGCATGTGACTCTATTCTCCACAGAAGAGGTGTCGTGTAGCTGTCATTACCAAAAAAGCATTTTATATAATGTATTGAATGCATTTCAGTAGCCTTGTGTCATTCTATTGTTATTACAATTTTTCAGATTTTTTGTTTATGTTTGTTTTATTTGTATGTTTGGATTGTTTGGCGTTTTACCAAAATCTGGGTCAATTTCATATCAACAGCTTCTTTAGAAATACATTTACCAAGTAAAAATCATGGCGTGTTTAATGCTTATTTTACCTGCTGTATATAAAATGTTAACGTTTGTTTGATACTTAAAAGGTCTGATAATATTTCTTTTAAATGTATTCTGAATTTTACATTTTTGTTTTGTGTTGATTAATATGTTTATAATAATTGTAAAAAATTGATAACTCAATAAAATGAATATAAAGGTTTTAAATTTTTATTTTGAATCTGGAAGCAGTGTCTTAAATGAATAGTTCATTCAAAAATGAAAAAATACTTACCCTCAAGTGGTTTCATACCTTTATGATTTTCTTTTTTTCTGTTGGACACAAAAGAAGATATGTATAAAACAAGTTAGAAAACTATCCATTGACTTCCACAGTATGAAAAGTTGGTTTCCAACTACAACAACAAATAATTGTGATTAACAGAAAATAAAACTCAAATAGTTTTGTGACAAGTGTGAGTAAATGAGTTTTCAGTTTTGGGTGAATTATGCCTTTAAGGGTTTTTTTTCATTTTATTTTATAATTTCATAAGTTGTTAAAAATGCATATTAGTTCAACTAGGTAGAGTGTAAACTAGATAAATGCCATTGCAATCAATGGATGGGATTGATCTAATGGTGCTGCACGCTTGCAGTATGTGAACTCTTGTGTGTGACATTTAGCATGCTCTCTGTTTGATGGTAAAACACTCTGCTCGGCAGAATCCTGTCAGAAAGGCTTCCCTTGCTTTCCAGGGAAGAACATCAGACATATGCTGACATAGAGCTGCAAAGAAGTCATGCCGTGAGAAAATATGACTAATAGGAGGTGTTGTGTTTCTATCTATAGGCCATACTTCATTTATTTTGATGTGAACATTATTTCTTTCCCACATTGTTTTATGGTAATACATCCATACAGGTTTTAAACAATGTGGAGGTGAGTAAATTATGACAATTTGAATTTTGGGGTGAATGTTTTGTTGTTGTAATGGAAGTCGGAAATACAAGTATAGGCACTTACTGTCACGGTTGCTTGTTCACAAAGGCACGAAACACGGAATTTAGCAAACACGAAGATTTATTAACACTCACTGGAAACTGGAGACACGGGAAGACGGAGACACAGGAACATGGACAAATGGTGGTGGCAATACAATACTCGACAAAGACGGAGACAGACTAAAGGGTAGATATACACACGCTAATGGGACACAGGAGGGGAACACAGGTGAAACTAATGAACATTAGGAAACGGCGGGAAACAGAACAAAGGAATCACATGACAACAACAGAAGCACATGGAACACTGGGGCAAAGGAAAACACAGAACCTGACACTTACATTTGTATTTCACTTTATAGATTTTTTTAATTGACATTACACTGACAATAAACTGTCTAAAAACATCATTGTTCACAACCCGTCTAGATGTATCCCCCCTGGTACAAATATGTACACATTATAAAAAACAGATCTTAGTAAGTTATTAGTCTTTGTATTTTTAATATTAATATATGAGAGTAAAGTGAAACAAAGCACTTACATTTGAAAGTGTAATACAAAGTTTTATTTGAAAAAGATCTGTCACCACAGTGCACAATGAATTTTGTAATATTCTGAGCCAAGAAAGGTTCCATCAATTGGATGCGTCATTACTCAGAAAATAAAGGAAGCATTTGGAGGCGATATTTGATTGAGTCTTTAAATTGATTGCACCACAATTGCACAAATGGCTTCCAAATGCGTCCGTCGAAGGATGCAGTCTCTGAATTGGGATGCAGCTGCTTAGTCATTTATTCATTTGATTTGTTCAAATGGCTGATTCATTCAGGAATGTAAATGGATCTCTTATTGAATGGACCATAGAATCATTGGTTCCCTCGATTCATTCAAATCCTGCATTTATTCAGAAATGAATCACTACTGTGTGTTGCTCTGATGTTGCTTAATATTTTCAGTGACAATATTGTGTCTAAAATTTGACAATATTAATAATTGTTTTTAATTTTAATTATTTAAAAAAAAAAATCTTACATTTGCACTTGTTTGCACTATTTAGGGCTGCACGGTGGTGCAGTGGATAGCACGTTTACCTCACAGCAAGAAGGTCGCTGGTTCGAGCCTCGGCTGGATCAGTTGACGTTTCTGTGTGGAGTTTGCATGTTCTCCCCGTGTTCGCGTGGGTTTTCTTCCGGGTGCTCCGGTTTCCCCCACAAGTCCAAAGACATGTGGTATAGGTGAATTGGGTAGGCTAAATTGTCCGTAGTGTATGTGTGTGAATGAGTGTGTATGGATGTTTCCCAGTGATGGGTTGCGGCTGGAAGGGCATCCGCTGTGTAAAACATATGCTGGATAAGTTGGCGGTTCATTCCGCTGTGGCAACCACAGATTAATAAAGGGACTAAGCCGAAAAGAAAATGAATGAATGAATGAATGCACTATTTAGGACATAACAGCCCTTGTGTGATATTGCACTCTTAACTCTGTCATATGATATCAGACAAAAAACCTAAAATGGCCAATTTTACCCTAGTATCTTGAACATGTCTGACCTGTACCACAAACGTTTGGTATGAATACTTACAGTTGAAGTCAAAATTATTAGCTCTCCTGCGTATTTGTTTTTCTTTTTCAAATATTTTTTTTTTCAAATATAACAGAGCAAGGAATTTTTCATAGTATTTCCTATAATATTTTTTTTTCTGGAGAAAGTCTTATTTGTTTTATTTTGGCTAGAATATAAGCAGTTTTTTACATTTTTAGTAAATATTAAGTATTGTCATCATACCAAAGATAAAAGAAATCAGTAATAAGAAATTAGTTATTAAAATGTTGGTTTATGTTTAGAAATGTGTTGGAAAAAATCTTATTTCCATTATACAGAAATTTAGAAAAAAATATATATACAGGGGGGCTAATAATTCAGGAGGGCTAATAATTCTGACTTGAAGTAAGTTTTTTGGAATAACAAATCCCATTCACTGCTGAATCTCCTAATGAATCATTCTTCCTGCAGTGCATTTGTAGATATTGTTCATTGTTTTGATGATTTCTATACCAATGAGGCCTATTTGCATGATCTCACTCACCCAGGGGCCCACAAACCCTCAAGTTGAGCTGCTCAGAGCACCGTTTTTGTTGAAGTGACTTCTCCCACTGTGGATTATTGTTGAAGAATTCAGCGCAGGAGAATGAGGTAAAAGGCTACAGAAACAGAAGGAAAGCAAGACAACAGTAGAGGAGAGATGACAGAAGCCACATCACAGCACAGGCACAAACATGTCCTGCTGTTGGGCTGCTTGGATCTGATCCTCTGGGAATGCGCTCTGTCTTTCACAGGTGTGAATGAGGAGCCGTATGCTGCGTTGCCCCTTCTATGTCTAATTCGCACTGCGTCTAGCAGCTTTTTTAGCTCACTTGTCAAAGAAAAGACTTAGCTGATTACCTTCTTTAGTTAAAAAGCATCTGTTCATCTGACTTGATATAGCTGATGGACATACTTTGTCTTATTTGTCATATTGTTTAAAGAGGGTGGAATGATGTTTAACTCTTCCCTGTTTTTGAATAATTTGACAGTTTATTCGATAACACCTTGTACTAAGGTTTTATTTGTTAACATTCGTTAAAGTGGAAAATAAATCTAAAGCATTTATTATTCTTACATTGACATTAACAATGTCAACATAAATACAACTATTGATCTCTATAAGGTATTAGATTAGTATTTAATGACACAGAGCTAACTTGAGCAAGCAATGAACAGATGTATATTTAATGTTTACAAAGATACGTAAACAGCTAAAAAGGCAAAACATTTGTTTATATTGATGTTTCCCAGTACTGGGTTACAGCTGGAAGGGCATCCGCTGAGTAAAACATATGCTGGATAAGTTGGCGGTTCATTCCACTGTGGCGACCCCTGATGAATAAAGGAACTAAGCCGAAGGACAATGAATGAATGAATATATATATATTAGGTATGTGACGAGATCTCGGACTAAATCGCGACAAAAAATAGCCATGTTATGATGGAGCGTGAGGGTGAATTTAGCACTTAAGATTGGAGGAAGGATTGGATTTGAACCGCACATCAAGTGCTTTACACACACCTGGCAACCCAGGCTGGCGTCGGAGTTGCGTGTCACTCCTTTGCTTGGGTGGGTGAGTGTGACGTAACAGCGTTTTTCTTCACCAGAGTTCGAAGGTTGCCGCGTCCAAGAGCAGAGGCTGCTACAACTGCAACCACACACATTAACCATGGCTCATAACATGTGATAGAATAGCACTTTAGATATGCTGAAAGTCATAATTGTCATAAACACAAATCGAATTAAGACGTGGAGTATTCTTATTTCAGTCGCATTATTGAAGTGCAGTGCAGACATGTAAACGCCGTAATTAAACTATTACCGTTGTGCAGGACTTTTAGCCGCATTTTGCGACAGGATAGTCCATACACACATGGCTGTTAGACACTATTCTCTACAACTGTCGAGTCAGTAAAGGACCACTCATTAAATTCATTAAAAGATAATTCATTAAAATAAAAGTAAAATAACATTCATTACAAGTTGATTTAAAAACCACCTAAATTGTTTTGCATTTTGTGATTTTTATTTTTAATTTTATTTTTTTCAGTTGAATAAAAATCTATTTTCCATTCTAGATTAACCCAATCTCATGTCTTGCCTCGTCTCGTGGAGTGAGCGTTTGAAATCTACTACCAATTTCTGAGTTAAAAAACATTTCCAAAATAAATTATAATAATTTTATATATATAAGGTTTTACTTTTATCCACTTGAGTTTTCATAGGCCACATTCCCACATTTATGGAAAGTTCATAAAAAAAAAAACTTGTTGCAATAATTATTCATCAGTGAAAACACTCTTCAATATTTACAATTACAATAAAAATGTTTTCATTTCTTAACTTACTGAGCTTCTATTTTGTAAGCAAATAAAGAAATAAGCTATCATTAATGGGACTGCATGCAGTGGCTTGGTGGTTAGCATGGTTGCCTCACAGCAAGAAGGTTATGGTGCATATTCTCCCTAGGTTCACATAGGTTTCCTCTAGGTGGATAAAGTAAATTGATCAACGTGTCTGAGTGGTTGGCAGTTTATCACTCAGTTCGTGATTACATGAGCAATAAACAGTAACAAGACCAGTCTGAATCTTGGACTCACTTAATTCCATCCCTTTGAGTAATTAGTTGACCTCGACCACACTGTTGACTGTTACGCTTGACAGGGAAGAGATTATTTTTAGGCTTTTCAAATACTACTGTGTCTTCTCTTCTTGTTCTCTGGTAAATGAGAAAATAATGACAGGTTGAGTTTATTTCCAGTGTGCGGATTTAGACTTCCATTCATTAACACAATTTCCTACACACAAAGTCGATATTACACTTTACAGAAGCAGATATGAGGAGATGATGAGTGGGTGAATGGACAAGAAACTGGAGTTTGGATTATTTCACTTGTAAGAGAAATGGAGGACACACATTCCATACAGAAACAAGCGTCTGCTTTCCTGGAGGAGTGCGGAGTCACTTCCCAATTCACCTTATTCTTACTTTAACAATTATCTTACCCTACATTCAGGATTATAGAGTGCTATTATACAGTCTTATTACTAGATTACTAGAAGTATTTTAATAAATATTAATGTTCTTTTTTTTTAATTGGCTATTAAACCAAGTAAATTCCCTAAATGTTTCAGATCATAAATAGCTCTAAAAATTGGGAGCTATTGTCACTTGGCGACCATTTTTTAGATGCCTCTCAGGCAGTATTCTGTTTAAATGTGGAAACATCAAATTACCCAAAACTGTTTGCCAAACTTACGATTAAATTTCATATTTGGAATCAACAATAAAATTAAACAAAAACTCCCAAAATGACAGCGGCAACATTGTTTACAAGTTTGTGGGCGGTTAAGTAGTTGCTGTAATGTGATTTGTATTTGAATGGCAGAAACGGGAATTCATGAGGTCAGACGGGACAGACTGTGCCTAGCGTTCATTTCATACAGATTACAAAACCAGAGAACATTTGTTTTCAGTTGTAGTTCTTTTAAAAGAAGAGATTTCAAGATTTATGTGGATATACTGTATTTCTGTGAAGAAAGTATTTTCAGTGCATTTGCTGACCCCAGAGGGTTTGCAACTGAAGAAACTGTCATAAAAACACACGTCTGGACCAAGCCCCTCTCCTGAAGAATCATCTGTCTATAGTGATCGATGATTGGCTCCTTTACTAGAAGGCAGGGCTTCATTCGCCATTTTGACCATTACACTTTTCCCCATTCAAAACTATACGAGTTACATGTCTTGTGTATTCTACAGTCTTCAGATGTAGACAGGGATATTTTGGTATTGTTTTCTGTTGAATGCTTGATTCTCTTTGGCTGATGAATATTTTAAGGTGTGCAATTATTTTCAGATAAGCGCAAACCTATAGCAGTTTGAGGCAGGTCTTGAGTGCGTTAACACTTCCATATTATTACACCAAATGATTTCACTTATTTCACAGCCTACAGCAGACAGAAATCTAATACAGATGCTTTTGATGAGATTATGAAAAATCTAGTCCCACATACAGAAGCTGTTTAAAAACAAATACCTGACAGTATATATCTGTAATATCTAAACAATTTCTTTAAGTGTGGTGACCACAGTATAAGCAGACTCAAATTACTAGAAATTAGTGCATTTTTAAATGAATGGTTGTGCATTACCTTCTAATAAATCAATGGCCCATAGTCAATTATTATTTCTTACATTTTTGATTATTTAATGGACTTGCTTTGGTTTGCTGTTGTTTTCCACCAAGATCTGGCAACACAAATGAGTCAAGGTTCCTAATTTTCCCTCTTATTTTTTTATCCTGCTCTTGTATATTATGCATAAAATATATTTGTTAAAAACTGCTTGACTTAACTAAAATACATAGTCAAGAACCTGATCCAGAACACACTGCATGTAATTATTGAAAATGCAGATTGAAATATTCCATTATTCTTTGATTCTAAATTTATATAGGTCCCTGCTTTTGTGGGGAATGTGCCAAGTATTGTACCTCATCAAAATCTAGAGGCAGACAGTAATGCTGGTGACACTGAAGCTCCATAAGAAGCTCCACTGTGTTTGGATGTCTCTGTTTTTGGCAGCCTGTACCTTTATCACTGTCAGAGAGAAGGGCTTCTACAGGAAGATGGCAGTAATGCTCAGCTTATATTTGTTGGGTGGAATCTAGAAAAAAAAAGAACAACTGCATCGTTTCATCTCATAGAGCAATAAGTTGCAGACACGGAAGGTTTGTCATTTTTGGTTGCTTCTTTAGCGCTCCAGAGGATTTAATATTGTGGGAGGTGCATGATAGGGAGGTTGGCATATACATAGAAACAGAAAGAGGAAACATTGCTCACTGAGAAAGTGTATTTTTACAAATGTATTGAAACAGAAAAAAGGATGAATGTTCTGTTCATCTCAGAAAAGTTCCTCAATACAATTGTGTATGTTACCATTTTTATATTAATATTTATGTAAATTAATATAATAGTGTAATAATACAACCCCAAATCAGAAAAGGCTGGGACAATATGGAAAACGCAAATAAAAAAAAGAAATGATTTCTAAATTTACATTGACTTGTATTTCATTGCAGACAATACAACAAACATTATTTAATGTGTTCCTCATGATTTTAATAAACATTCTAATTTTGGTTCTTGCAACACATTTCAAAAAAAGTTGGAACAGTAAAGTATTTACCTCTTTGTAAAGTTGCCATTCCTTTTCACAACACTTAAAAGACGTTTAAGGACTGAAGACACCAAGTGATGAAGTGTTTCAGGTGTAATTTTGTCCCATTCTTCCTGCAAACAAGTTTTAAGGTGGGCAACAGTACGTGGTCTTCATTGTTGCATTATGCACTTCAAAATGCGCCACACATTCTCTATTGGAGACAGGTCGAGACTGCAGGCAGGCCAGTCAAGTACCTGTATCCTCTTCCTCCGCAACCAGGACTTTGTAATGTGTGCACAATGTGGTTTTGCATTGTCTTCTTGAAATATGCATGGGCGTCTCAGGAAAAGTAGGCAGCATATTGTGCTCCAAAATCTCTATGCACTTTTCAGGATTAATGTTGCCATCACAGAAGTGCAAGTTACCTTTGCCTTTGACACAACCCCATAGGATGTCATACCCTGGCTTTTGGACTTGTTGCTGGTAACAGTCTGGATGATCCTTTTCTTCTTTGGTTTAGAGCACACGGCGTACATTTCTCCCAAAAATACCTCAAATACTGATTCATCTGACCACAGTACATGTTTCCACTGTGTGATGGTCCATCCCTGATGCCTCAGAGCCCAGAGAAGTCAACGACACTTATGGACACTGTTAACATAGGGCATCCTTTTGGCACAGTACAGTTTTAACTGGCATGTGTGGATGTAACTACGTATTGTGGTACTTGACAAAGGTTTGCCAAAGCAGCCCTGAGCCCATGTGGTGATATCGCTTATAGATGAATGACAATTCTTGATAAAGTG
>CAIGQV010014432.1:8047065-8068917 GCA_903798115.1 Danio jaintianensis
TCTATCTATCTATCTATCTATCTATCTATCTATCTATCTATCTATCTATCTATCTATCTATCTATCTATCTATCTATCTATCTATCTATCTATCTATCTTAAATAGACACTTGATGCAAATATCAGCAGCAACAATAACAGAAAAAAGCAAAGGAAAAAAGCTGGGAAACAAAAGGAATAGACATAGCGGAACAACATAAACTAAACATAATGACACCGATTCTCATATACAGCGAAGTGATATGAAATATTGTACCTTTTCTCTGGCGGATAGTATAGCGTGTATAGGTCATCCGTGAGAGATGGAGGACTTCGTATAGCAATTTGATCAGTGCCAAAAGCCAGGTCGCTTAACGAGTTTCCGTCTTCGTCAAATACATCGTTGTCTAGTCTGGAATTAAAAAAAAGATTGATGCAGTTAATAAATCACAATTTAATAACCAGTTATGTTCAGATAAAAATAGCATATAAAAAAATCCAGATAAATCGCTAAAATAATTCCTTTGCTTTACCAAAAAATTTATAAAATAAAAATAAATAGTGATGTTATGAAATGCGTCATGCTCAGCAGATGTATAGATCGAATTGTTTTTAAATAATCAGTTCAATCAAGGCTAAATAAAAATAATATTATATCATATTATATTTGGATGCGCCCTTCGCAGTAAAAAAAAATAAAAATAAATATGACATGATAAGCTTATTTTGCCCAAAAATATTTTATGGTGTCTTTGAAAACGTACTAGTTATCTAGAAATAACCAAACACATCTGAAGTTATAATCTTTTAATCATCAGTAAATTCACACAACAAAAGGTCCCGCACTGAGCATTCTCATTCGTTTTTTCTTCGGCTTGTACAGTGACGCCACTGTACCGTCATCTTACGGGCCACCCGTTACATTCATTGGTTTCTCATTTTCATACAAGCTACACTGCATCTGCCTGTCCCGATGGAGAAATTCCTTCTTAGCGATGCGAACGCCCTCCCACATTGCGCTTGCACTGTAGCCTTGCGTGAACACTCAGGGGGAAATCTCGTTGGGTTTGTTACTGTTTGAAGTCTACAGAATAATTCAACAAAGCCCGTTTTTATCAAGTCTAAAAAATAATTAAATTGTGCTATTTACAAAAAGATAAATATAAAAATCATTATACATTTTGCGCACTGACAATATTTGTTTTTGGAGTAGGCTATTTAGGCTGTAAAATAAGTGTCTTTTTCGTTTCAACGTAAAAGAAAAGCACAAAACGTTGAGCAGGAAAGCAGAAACCTACCTCATCTTGGGAAAAGTCATCCCAATAGGCGTGCAATAGGCGCTGTAGTGCATCATGATTCCGTAGATGAGCAACGCTAAAGTCGCTTTACTAGATCTGTCCATGCTGTAAAGATACAGAAAAGTTAAATGAATAACTTGAAAAATATGAAACACTCATTTAGAGTAGTCCAGATGATTTTTTTTAATCATTGATTTATCCGACGCCTAGCGCTTGTATTACACTCGGTAATCAGTAATACGCAAAGAACTTTTGTTAAGAAAGCCTAAAAAATCCAGAAAGGCAAAACTGATACTTTGTTACTCGTATTTTCCGCTCGTAAGATGATTTGAAAAGTTTAAAGAATGCCATGCATGCGCAACAGAATCCTTCTCCCGATGAGGCAAACGATAAAAGCGGCTGATAATCTTTTAGAAAAAAGAAAATCCAGTTGCTCGCGCGTCTTCGTATCACAATTCCTTGGTTTAAACCGAATAAAAAACGCCTTTTCCGGGGTTTAACCTACCTATTGCAGAGTAGGTAGATAGAAATGCTGCTGGATGCGACTCGGGTGCGGCTGTGATTGTGTGAGAGAGATAGAGATCTTCCTCACAGCACCTCTTCCCTGAAGCGCCACCGTCCTTTGCTTCTGTGCTCGTCGGTTCAACCCCTTCACTTTTATACAATAACCAATATAAACAAAATCACTTTCGCAAACAAAACCTCGATGAAATCAGCAGCACTCGTTTGTCTACATATCCTTTTACAAAACTTTTTTCTGCCGTGCTCCGATTACCACGGATTTTTATCCATGAATAGGGAGTCTTGCCTTTTTTTCAATAAGTCACATTAAGTATGCCACAGACGTCATCAACCCTTCCTCCCGGGATATAATAGTACAGTTCCTTCCTCATCGATGAACGAGTCACACACATACACCTCTAATGGAACTTTCCTCTAAACGTAATTTTGGGAGAAAGGACATTTTGCAACTTTTTTTCAACTTGACATGACAATGTGACTGCCAATTAGGATCACCAGTCCGTGGGTTGTGTCGAGGTCCCAAACCACATCAGTCACTCCACACTAACACTCACGCACTGCAATGATGGGACAATAGAGGGTGGACACGACAAACAAAAAAAAGCCTTGTTCAAAAACGCCACATTTGTTACGGGGTCACGGCTTTGAGAGCTGTCCACCACTGCGGTTCTGAAATATCTTAGCTTATGTGAAAAAGCTAGCTCATATATAGCACATACATTTTTGTGTTATATTATTTATTCTGTACTGAAATAAATGTATACCTTTATTTTAAGAAACAATAACAGATAATTTTTTTTTGTTGTTTCACGTGCGTCATGGCCTTTTTTTTTTTTGTAAACGGAAATTACTGCATCTGAGGAATATATATTTTTTTCAGGATGACACATCTGTATTGGTTCCACTTATAACAAAGTTAAAAAAAAAAGTATTTTATTCAAGCAGAATACGTGATTTTGTCAAGGTATTATGAGCAAACTAGATCCCAAGTGCATTTACTGGCCTGTCCGCACACATATGACGAAGTTTGGAGTCGTGCACGACCAGTAGCTTTGGTTTGAATTAATTCATGCTTACGTTCAGTGAACTATGACGTCGTATGACGAAACTATAAGTCACCGCTTGGTATGTATACTCACTCATTTCGTACACAGAGCGTGATTTAGTTTAACAATGAAACTGCGCCTGGGTTCAAGATCACCTCAGGTTTTTACCTCAATACTGCCACCATGTGTTTCAGATTTGAAACTACGTATAAAAACGTATTGCCAAAGTTGATTTCAGAAGTGCGGATCATCTGTGGGCGTCTTTTAGCCTTAGTCTTATGTTAACTTGTCTATAATAAAATACGTTTGGTGTGAACGCTAATAAAGTGATATATTACGACAGCAGGCTATGTTTTGTCGATACAGGCCTACATTATGTTCTCTGAAACGTGCTGTTGCTATAGTTACCACATGAGTTAAATGCCAGAGACTTTAATTTTAAAATCTTTTTAACTAGTGATTAGCGAAACATTTGAAAACGCTGTTCATAGCTGTGTATATATGATGTATATAGCTGTATGAACATTTAGTTATGCTGAAATTGTGGTTTTAGGTTTGGGTTTGGTTGAAACGGTTAAACATCATCTGTTGCCTTTATTTTTTTTCTTTCTTTATTGAATTTATTTAACCCTTGCTCATCCTTATAGACATAACTCATCAAAAAGTCATGTATATTTTTAACAGGCTTTAATTTTGTTGGCAAGGCTTCAAAAATTTCATTCATTCATTCTCCTTCGGCTTAGTCCCTTTATTCATCAGAGGTCGCCACAGCGGAATGATCCGCCAATTTATCCAGCATATGTTTTACACAGAGGATGCCCTTCCAGCTGCAACCCAGTACTGAGAAACATCCATACACATTCATTCACACACATACACTACGGCCAATTTAGTTTATTCAATTCACCTATAGCGCATGTCTTTGGACTGTGGGGGAAACTGGAGCACCCGGAGGAAACCCACGCCAACACAGGGAGAACATGCAAACTCCAGACAGAAATGCCAACTGAACCAACCGGGACTCAAACCGTCGACCTTCTTGCTGTGAGGTGACAGTGCTAACCACTGAGCCACCGTGTCGTCCGCTTCAAAAATTCAACCATTTAAAAAAAAATGTGAAATCCATAATATTTTGGTTTGGCATGTAGAGCTACTAAACACTTTTTTTAATCAAAATGAATTACTGTCCTCTCGTTATGTTCATGGCTGTTTTTGCCCCATTGACTTCCATTATAGTGACATTTTATGATCGCAAATCCATGACAAAATATAATCATGCATTCTTGATTGTTTGTGGTTTTCCCTATTAGGAAGAGGTCAAATGTGTAATTTTTACTGTTGATTATCGGTTGGCAGCATTAACCCTTTAGAAAAAAAACTGCGCAAAAGGTTTCTGGCTTTTATATGGAGTAAAACAGCAGATTATAGTGTGTGTGCATAAATACACTTACTATGGTTTACTATGTTCTGAGAGCTGAGCTGCTTATTTTGATTTTCTCAGACATATCAAGGTAAGTGTGCAAAGCTCTCTCTCTCTCTCTCTCTCACACACACACACACACACACACACACACACACACACACACACACACAATAGTCCATATAGAAGGCAGAAAGTAAGCTTTTTTTTTGCACTGCAACTGATGATCAACAGTAAAATGTAAAAATGTACCTCCTCCCAACAGGAAAAAACAGCAACAATCAAGGTGCATCATTATATGGTGTCATGGCTTTGCAATCAAAAAATGTCATTATAATAGAAGTCAATGGGGCAAAAATAGCCACAAACATAACAAAAGGGTAGTAAATTTGCCCAGAGTGTATTGTTGAATTTTTTACAATTTCAAAGCGTTTTCCCAAGATATGTGTCAAAATAAGATTTGTCAGCAAAATCAGTTGTGATTGCTGAAGCACAGAGAAAGTTGTGGTCAAGTTATGACTCAAAGTCACCCCAGATTGAATGAAAACATCCACAACAGCACACAAGGCTTAATGCCAAAAATGTGCTTAGCTTTCATTATATATAAAAATAATATAATTATTTTCTAATATATTTCTTAAATTTTTGTAAATATATTATAATTTTTTTTGACAGACTTTTTTGTCTTTTAGAAATTATGTATAACTTTTTCTTAGTTGATGCACAAAAGTTAAGCATAATATTATTTCACAATAAACCCAGTTCCAATTTTGTCCTAGTCAGTGTTAGTTATGTGCCTAGTTTTTTTCTAAGTTGTCTCAAATTAATGCATTTTAAGTTCACATACAGTAAAAAGCGTGAAAATGTTACTGTAAATGAAGTCAATGAGAAATACAGAAACACATGCTATTACTGACAGTTTGTGTGAGTCAAGATGAGGGAATATTTACAGTAAAGCTATTAAGTTACTTCCTCTGGGTCCTGCTGTAACCAGTGATATGACTGTACATTTGTCAAGTTGAGTGCAAGTATTGATGTCTTTAATTACAGTGGGAGGAAGTCGTTGTTTCGTCTCATATTCGTCTCCCGTGTCACTGCACACGGTGGTAATTTAAATTTCCGACTGGTGGTTTATGGTTTCCCCTATGGATAAACATGACCTCTCTATGACGCAAATATACAGCAGACACACCTACAGTATTCAAGCTACCTTAACCCTAGCATTTTAAATATGCCCATGTTGTTGCACAATGTCGGAAATGATTATTTTATGTACATTAATTATTAAACTGAGTTGCATGCACACGTGTAAGCAGTGTAACATATATGGCACGCCCACACACGCGCGCGCACACACTTTAGCTGACAAGGTGACAAAGGGTTCAGACTTGTTAAAGAAGTCCAATTACACAGCCTTTACCTTTTGTAAAGTAATAATGCTGTAGTGCTGCCAACCTCCACTTGATGTCAGTATTGGCCAGTGAAATAAAAGTCCATTTTTAGCATAAGCCTTTAAATGGACTGAACATCTTTCTGTTTATGGTCAGATATATTTTAGGAGAGTTGCTATGTATTTGTCAATTCTGTAATCAAGGTATAAGCACAGTGCTGGGTATAGTATACAAACTTTACTTTGTTAATGATTACAAATTATATGATGGCTAGTAATGTAATTCACATTATTTATTTAGATAATGTGTTCTTATTTTCACCACCTTTAGATTACTTGTGACATAACTTGCTTGCTTATAAAAAAAATACTTATCTCTGCTCAAAATCCAAAATAGTTCACAAAAGAACTTATAACATTAACATGGCAATAGTATATTGTTACTAAGCTAAACAATATTTTGGAAAGAATTTTTTCAGGGGAGGGGAGAATCAATAAATAATTAGCAATTTACTGCCATTGTGTGAATAATTTGTAATCAGTTAATGCAAGTAGCTGTAATCTGGTGAATTTTAAATGTAATCTTAATAAAAGTATTATATTTTTGCAATCCTTATTCTAAAGCAATCAATATTTTATATTTGTACATTTTATATATGTAGATTGTATATACATAGAAATCCTATTAAATGCAAAGTGTGTACTTTCAATGTTTAATTTGCTAAATTAAAAAGTCAAAATATGAAATTGTTACTTCGTCATCCATCCAGCATAACAGATACATTTCCCGGTCAAACCTGTATTTATTCAAATATATAATTTAATAAGCAATCATACTACATTTTATATTAAACATTTAATTATTTAAAACTAGGACGGAAATGGACAAAGCTTTAAAAAAAATTGGGCCTCTTAACAAAAAAAGAATAACAATGCTAGAAAGCTGCAAAATTTTGCAGGCCACAGGCAGGGGGCGCCATAGGACTGCACTAAACATGAGCTGACTAGTGTTATTGCATATATTGGCATAATACAAAGACAAACTACGGCGGTATTATTAAAAAAAAAAATACCACCGTCTCAATGTCTGCCCTCGTCTTGTAAAGTGATAAACTGTGATTTCTCTCAGTTCACCGCTCCCCGCGGCGGCCATATTGTGGGATGCGTTGCTGCAAGTAAAACCAATTCCAAGCGGAGGGAGGGGGAACATCTGCGGGAGTCCATCCACTATTCCTAGAGCTGTCTTTTGTCATGTAGCATAGCCACACAATCTCTACCGGTTCCGGTTTAAAGGTTTTTGTTTGCCTGGATTGCTCACTGTTAGTCTTTTCCTTTTACTGCAACACAAGAACAAACCCAAGTAACGTGACTGGATTAATAATATCTATCACGGATTTCCCCTCACAGCGTTTGTTTATCACGTCTCGTGAGGTGTTAGATGGCAACGAAATGGGACAGGCTGTGATTTTCAAGTTGAACACAACAATACCACTGTGAGTGCAACACCGAAACATTAACTGAGGACGAAGCGGTCGGAAGGCGTATGTAACCGCAAGAAAGGAAAAACGGTTCGGCAAAAGGTAAGAAGAAAACAGATTCGGGTCCTTTCCTGAAACTCTGGTCAAATGGCCTAGTCTCTTCTCGCCTTTGATTTAGTGTGAAATGAGTGCTCGAAAACAACAGTGACCGCTTCGTTCTGTGTTTTCACCAAAAACTCAACACAAATCTCTGCGGCAGGCGCTTTCTTACTCTCAAAACTAGTTGAATTTCACGAAAGAAGTTTCGGAGTCGTCCGATTGCAGTTCGCTTCGACACGGACTGAGAATGAAACGTGGCTCCTCAAAGTTCCCACCTGAGCTGTATATTTCCGTAGAATCACTGTCCCGTTTACGATTATTTGGACGTGGTCGTGAACGCTACCACTTCAATAGTCGTCTTTACTCGCACTTCTGTGTATATTTATGACGATTTTGTGGACAAATATCCACATTGCAGGCCTGTAGTGTTACACAAGACGCCAGAGGGAAACCGGGGCGATTCATACTTTGGACCAGTGTTTGTGAGAACGACTGATATACTGTAACGTTAACCACTATGTAACCTTTTGCGACTCAGTGTTGATACAATTCCGCTTTTAATGACGTTTGAGTGGGACTCGTGATAAGTTGTGCAATCTTAACAATATCTCGTCTTCTCCAGTGTTTTGTAGGACTTGCACTGTTAACTGTCCACTCCAGATTGTACTCGTAACATCCGGGCATTTCACTTCATTTTTTGGTTGTTTACATTGAATAATTGATGAAAGGATGTAATAACAAAGCCGAGTTGATGCGTGCGCAAGCGCCAAAATAATCCTCCTCCAATAATCCTTCTGTGAGTACAACCTCTGCCCCACTGGCTGTTGCTGACTTGACTCTGGTGAAGGGAACTGATGCCATCTCCAGCTCTCTGATCTGCTTCCGTTTGATCCTGTCTTCTGTACACTTTACTACCACTAGTCATGCAGGCTATGCCCTCTGTCACTATGCCAAGGACCACAAATATGTGTATATCATATTAATATATATTTATCAAAAGGAAACTTGTATATTGTTCTTATTGTAGTTTCTATTTTAATACAATTTCTAATTTTATAAAATTTTAGCATTTATTGCTGTGATGACAGAGCAGATTTTACCAGTCAGTACTCTAGTCTTCGGTGACACAGATCTTTCCAAAATACAGTGTTGTTCAGAGCTTCAGAATCGTTGCTTAAGATCATCAAGAATGTGTATGTGTTAATATCTGACTGCCCTAATTTAAAATTATTTCCACAGAAACCACTTTGAACATCCCAGATTTAAGCAATACCACAAAGATGTCTGAAATGTTTCATTTGAGTTTTTTTTACTCCCAATTCACGAACCACACACATTGAGGAACCAAAACTCACTGGTAGACCATGTAAATCATATCAGTTAAGGGATTTTAGCCTCGTTGCATACAATGACAGTGATGTCTTTCTGAAGACATTTTTGTACTATTTTCTAGTACGCAGAAATGTCCATCATGTCCATCTTTTTCGGTCCTCCCTCACCCCTCGCTCTAGGCTTTGACAGGCACAGCAGGTGGCTTTTGTGGTATGAATGGACTCGGAAGGAAGTTTGTCCCCCTCCTTGCTTGGCTCTGATTGGCAGCAGCAGCAGAATGCCATGGTGATTAGGCCATTTTGCAGTGCTGTAAGTGTGCCAGAGCAACTCCAGTCCTACGCTTAATGTTCAGTGGCCAGCTCAGCCAAGCTCTTTTATTTAATACACAACATTTTAACCAAAAACCTGAATGTGTCTTGGGGATGAGGAGTAAAGATAAGTTTCTTAGAGATTTTGCGAATTAAAGAATGCATAGTGTGACATGATCAGCATTTATGTATATGATTGAATGACAGTATGAACTTTTTTTTCCAGGACGGTTGGAATTAGTGGCCTTTGTGAATATGATTTTGAATTGATCACATGGATAAAAAAAATATGCAAGTTTTAGTTTTAAATTCAAGTACTTTCTTGTTTGTGCATGTTGTGGACACACGATACAACAGCAGTGTACAAGATCAGACATGTATTTTTGGTTATGTAATGTCAGTCCTGGGACACCCTGCTTTTTCAAGGAGCTATGAGGTGAGAGATGTGATCCCATTCAGTTGGCCATATCAGTCCACCTGCCTGCTTTGAGCAAGAAGTTGCTTCTCCATTTCTTTGTTGTTTTACAAGTCCCAGTGAAATCAAAATCAAAGTTTTTAGGTGTTAGTGTCAATATGTTTGTCTTAAGGATACCTATAAGCTACTGTGCTCAAAAACAGTGACAAAATTTAGAAGATTTTTTTTGTCACTTTATACTTGAGATTCTCATCAAATTATCTGACCAATCAAAGGTTCTCTAGCATTTGACACGTCCCATCCCTTCAAAACTTGCTGATGCTGAAATCGGTCATTTATTCACATCAAAGAGCATTTAAACAGAGGGTTCGCTATGCACTTGCAATTATAAGAAAATGATAACCTGTAGCCAAACTGTGTTGATATGAACTCTTTATTAGTCATTTTGAAATGTGCCTTTCTACAGCAAGCAACAAGGGTAAAAATACATTGCACACATGCATACAAAGTCAGCAGACAGGAAACTAGGATATTCAAAATTTAAATAAAAAAAGTTATACAAACAGTTTTTTTTTTTTGTTTTTTTTTTTTTTTAAATTGGTTGGCAGTGTAAATATGATTTCCTTTGGGGTGAAAGAAGTCTTCTTTCATGTTAATGTCTTGTGAACCACCACAGCATGCAGGTATGCTCCTCTTTAGCCTAGAGAGACGGCGACAGGGTAGATCATGTGCTTAAATGCTGGTTTATACTTCTGCGTCGAGTGATCGCCGTGACCCACGGCGTATGCCTTGCGCGTAGTCAAGCATTTATACTTCTGCGTGCTGTTTGTGTTGCTCTGCAATAACACTTCTGAAACACTAGCTGGCTGTAGGGTTTTATACTCCTCTGTGTCAAATTTCTTCGCCGGTGTTTTGTTTTTTTCTGAACGCTACCATCTGGAGCTCCTTCACTGGACTCAAGGACTCAACACTTGTAAACTATTGCTCCATCAGGCTCGTGGCTCTCAGCACTGCCCACACTCATCACCACTACCAAGCCGACCAATCACAGAGCTTACACTATGCGTCGTTGTGATGTATAGTTAAATTTTTTGACAGGTGCGCATCAGCCACAGTGAGAGGTAATCGACCGCACGAAGGCTGTGCCGGGCGATTGACGCAAAAGTATAAATCAGCCTGAAGTCAGCATGGACCACAAAACATATCAGATTTGAATTACGCAGAAAACTGTATTTTGAAATGAAATAAATAAAATGAAAGGGGGAAGGGGCTACTCTACATCCCACTCTGTCTTCTTGTTTTGGTTGAGATTGCATTAAAGAGAATGAAAATGCATGCCAAAACACTTGATGGGACTTTTAACGCATTAGGTAATGGGGCCTTAAAGTCAGCTTGAACTGGAAGTTGCTGAGACTTTTATTTCAGTATGTTGCTGTACTTCCAACTGAAATGGAATATTGAGTAATGGTGGGGCTCAATGGTAAGAGGGGCTTGGTTAATTAACACAAAGTTTCAGACATTGTTTAGAAAAATACAAGCTTGGACAGGACAGGATTAAGGAAACGAGGGTGGGGGTGTGTGGGGACGATAATGCTCATGCTTCAGGCGATGCAATATTAAATCCCAGTGTTAACGCAATGTAGTGATCAAAACCTGGGACACATATTACTGCAAACACGCATTTGGACAATACACAAGGATCTCTGCAGAGCTGCTGATTTGTTTCCATTAATCCATTTGATATGACCAGCACTGAGGCCCTGTGTTTCACATCATGTGACATTATAGTGCTCTGTTTAACCATACCATAACCATGACCATCACAAAACCACCAACACCAAGTGTCTGTCATTGAGTGAGACTCATGGCCATGTCAGCTCACTGTCTCCAGTCATACAATCATTAAAGCAGTGGGGCTGATGATTCTAACGGAACACATTTGAGGCTCTTAATAGCACCGAGGGTATAATGAGACATCTCATAATTAAAGAGTTCATATCACCATGTTTGATTAGAATGTGGGTCAAATGATTTGTGTGCAATATTTTTTTCACAGTGGCAGGGTGAACGTGTCATTATATGATGTCGTTGCTAAAAAGGGAAAGTACTCTAAAAATGTAGTAGCTCCATACATAGACTTAAGCCTTTTCTTTTAGAGCTGCTTTTGTATGCTACTGTATTAAGGTATGAAATTGGTGTTTGAAGAAGTCTGCTGCGTTTACAAAAGCTACCTTGAGGGGTACTTTGAAGTTGGAATCTCACTACACTGTAAAACCCAATAAGTTAAGGTAACTCAAACCATTTGAGGAAACCGATTGCAACAAACCATTTAAGTCCCAAAACTAATCCTAATGAGTACTGTGAACTTAATCCATTTGAGTACACGAAGCAATTTGAGTACTGTAAAACCCAATAAGTTAAGGCAACTCAAACTGTTTCAAGAAACCGATTGCTACAAACTATTTAAGTTTAAAAACTAATCTATATGAGTACTGTGAACTTACTCCGTTTAAGTTGAAGTAATGAGATATTTAAGTGATTAAGTGTTGATTGAGTATTAATGATGAACACCTTCTGTTAACAAGCAGATTTACTGAAGAGAAACTACAACTGACTTCAGTCACAGCCTTGAAAGAAATAAAACACATTCAATCTCTCAACATTTCAGCAGAGGATCATTAAACAACTCCACAAACAGTATCAGCAGCTTCACTTATTACTAACCTGCTTGAGTTTAACTTTGTCAGATGTCTACTGAAGTTCACTGAAAATCTTCTTAGATATTACCACTAATGTGAACAGTGTTTGCTTTATAGGGCTCTTTGACTTCATTCCTCATGTTAGTTTTCTTTATTTTTATATAAATAAATAAAAAAAAGTGATGGTATTATCAAGTTTTTCAATAATTTAGATTATTGGTCACTTTTATATTTATAATGTTGTGGTACTGCTTTTCACTTTACTGATAATAATTGTTATAACCCCTGTTGTTGTACTGAAGGAAACCCAGCAAAGCTTCGAAATGCATTGAACATCTGAACCACCTTAAACACACAGACATCAAGAATCAGAGTCTGAATCTCAAAGATGATAACATATTTGTTGCTACAGTGCATGCTGGGAGCCATAGATGAGTTTTGAATGATTCTTCCAACATGCACTGCAGCATGAAATGTCACCTTCAATGATACTCTGATTCTTGATGTCTCGATCTCTTAATTGGTTCTGATGAGAAGAAAATGTTCATGCATGTTTGATGGTAAGTTAAGTGTGCTTAATTTTCTGTAACAAAATAAAAGCACAATAGATGAATATGACTGGTTTGAAACTCTAGTCAAGTCACATCATGTACATTTATATGCCACTTAGCAAAACGCTTTACAGTCAATAACAGTAAGTAATCGGTAGGTTACAATTACATGTTTAACATCAATGGACCCAAGAGAAATTATTCAGAGAAGATTTTGTTCATAAAAAGTCACTCATACCTATTATGTATTACCTACTTGCTTAGACCAGGGTTGTATATAGGTTTACTAGTTGGAGTTAACTTTTCTGGAAAGGTTGATTTGGCAAGCTATTTTAAACTTCTGAAACAAACTTTGTTTGATCTGATTTAGCTCGAACTGCATTTCTTTCCAATTTAGTTTTTTAAAGGGACAAAATGTATTTTTATGCTATACAAGTATATTTTTGAACCAGGGGAGCTGATGAGGCATGTTTCTCTATCAAATCAAAAGAGGTCTCAAATTTAGTTCATAGCTGTGGAAAGAGCCTCATAATGGTTGTCCCAACATTGTTGAATTCTTGTCTGATTCAGGAAAAAAACAAGGGAACTTTGAATGTATGTGAATATTTTTTCCTCCTACTACAGCATGCATTTAGAGCACTGTATAGCTCCTAGACCATACACAAGCCAAAGTACAACAAAACATTTACATTTTTAACACTAGAACTACAGAGGCGGTCATTTTGACAGTTTTTAATTTTGGCAACACATATCTATGATTCCCTGACTTTTACTATATAGGCGTATATTTCGTTCTAACATTGTTAATTTATAAAAATTAAAATAAAAACACAAAAGAGTTCTGATTATTTCTACCTAGAACTACCAAAGCGGTCAAAATGGCCACATACATTTCAGTGTCTTCTGCTTTTCCCCATAACTGTAAATATGCGTGGCTCTGTTGTCTAGCAACTTCCTGCTAACAAAAACATAACTTCAGATATGTCTTTCAAAATAGCATATTCAGTGTCGCAAAAAAGCATTCTCCCCTGCTTGTGAAAGTGAAAATAAAAGTGAGGCATGGACATTCACGGGTGATCTAGTAGTTCCACTGTACATTTATAAGCTGTAATTCAAAAAGATTGTATTTTTAGGGTGATGGTTTAATTAAATATGATGACAGACATTAAAAGCTTATTTTAATATCTCAATAGAAGCTTTGAATGTAAATATGATGGGACAATATGACTTCTTATATGAGAATGGTCAGAATGACTGCTATGGTAATACTAGTAAAAGAATTCTGGTAGTTCCAGTGTTTAATGTGTCTGCGTTTACCACGACAAAGGCCTCAATGAGTAAATATTCTGAACGCACTAGGGATTTAGCATCTTTGGTGCTTAGGCCATAATTACTACAAAAAAAAAAGAAAGTCTTACTGAGTTTATGCTTGCTCTTACCCTTTACAGGCCTCTGGGACCTTGTATGTAATTCAACCTCAGTGAATTCAATTCAGTTTGATTCCGATTCCCGTTAGCCTGAAAGAGTTCATTATGTTCTGTCGTAGTTTTATCGATCAGATTGACTCACATATTTCAGCAGCTATTTATAAGGCAGTAATCCTGAGGGTCATTTGATATTCTTTTAATATATCTTGGCCACTTGTTCGGTTGTTCAGCTGTTCAGTTCTTAGAGCTCAAGTGGCCAACCTGCTAACCAGTTTGGGTTGATTTACTCTGCCTAACAGATGTGAGGCCTATAACAACTGGGCATGCCCAGTGAGATTTATGACCCTTTGCCTGACCTCACTGACTCAGTTAAAAGGTCTTTGTAATGGATAACTATAAAGGATAAACCCTGAAGCGCTGCTGCTTTTCAGTGGCACAGACATCAAAGTATTACAAGAAGTGATGTCATTGTGGTTGAAGAAATTTCACCTTTATTTCACTTCAGGTGAAGAGAGTGAACATATGGGAATAGAGTCTTACTTGGGCCATTGGGCTGAAAGATAAAAAAACAACAGTATTTTAGTTTTTATTTTGCTGCGTATGTCGCTCTATTAAAAATACTTTTTTGCCTTTCTATTTTTGTTTAAGCTTTTTACACAATTTTATCAAAAATAAAACCAATGTGTTACTCGTATTTTGGTAATAATCATGCCATTTTTTTTACACTACAATTGATTCTGCGAGCTTCATTGAACATTTCTTGAAATTGAAAACATTTCATTGTCCTAAATTGACAAGCTAAAAAACGTTTTGCAGAGTTTTTCTTCTTAAATCCTATTTTTAAGCATGTGTTATAAGGCTGTGACCCACAACCTTGTGATTTTTGTAGACATGTTTCATACAACCCAAGTGTCTTAAGATAAAAGCAGTATTTCCATGTTAGTGCTTTGTGTTCTGGGATCAAGGATCAGATTGGGATTTGAGAATTGGAGGGCAGTGGTATTAGACATGCTTGACCATGTGCTATTTTCATGTTTTATGGATGCTTCTTTCATTCTTTTATGGATTATTTTGTGATCTCCATATGCATCAGTGGTCTTGTATGTTTTATGTGGCATGGGTCTGTGTCAGCGCTACTGGGAGCCAGTCTGTCCTCTAGAAGATTAGACAGTGGAACTAGAAGGATTAAATACCTTCAGGATTCAGATCAGGGGATTTGAAATGAGGAGCCCCACACACCCTCACACCAGGGCCCGAATCCAGGTCTTAGGACCTGTGGTTAGTCTTAACAGAGCACTAAATGGCCCTTAAAGCTCATTAAGAGTCTAAGCTTCCATCCTGCACTAGTGTCGAGGACAGAGAGGAAATGACTGAAGGTTGATAAGAAGATAAGTTGTTCCTTGACCTTTTAGCTTACTCCTAAATACTAGTTGTTCCATCTCTGGTTGCTGAAAATTTGACTGACTGACTGATTGACTTAAAAGGTGCTGTATGTTTGAACTTAAGTTTTTGACTCGTCTAAAGCTTGAAAATACCAGAATATGTTTGCAGATTTTTAAAAAACATGGCAAGTGAACATTCTTGTTTATCTGAAAAACAATGCTGAAGTCAGATATTCTGCTTTGAAAATGTCTGTTACGTGCCGAAACGCTGTCTTTGTTTTGGTTCTTTTAACCCGCCCACGGCCAGTTTAGCCAATTATATTTCAGCAGCCCAGGTTGCCTTGTTGGAAAACAGAGTATTTCATTCATTCATTCATTCAGAAAGGCTCTCAAAGCATGTGTCTGTGACCGAAATGCGACCTCCGGTGGACAGTAGCAGCCTCCGAAATGAGACGCAGATTCAGAGTTCCACAAGAGGTTATTAATTAGCAAATAATATAAATATTACGAAGGTAAACATTAGGTGAGCAGGTTACATTGTAACCCTGTGTCTTAACAACTTGCTACGTGATGAGATTTGCAGTGATAAGCAATTTGGCTGTTTGCACCAGACAAAACATGACAGAAATTTAAATACAGCCATTCAGAAGCACAGAATATGCACACACTCACGAAATGGTAAGGTTTATAATCTAATTATTACATATTTAACCTCTTTAACATTATAAAATGTAGATGCTGAATCACTGATACAGTATGTGTTGTTTGCATTATTTCACAGTTCTAAAGTTCAATTTCAAACAGTTTATTTTGTTTTCAAGATCTGAGGTGAAACTATTTGGTGCTGCTTTCAGTATATGGCAATAAATGTCATGTAAAATGGCATTCAAACTCACATTGTTAGCGTTTAACACTGAATAAAGCACCTGAGGTGATTATTGTCAGTTTTTGCTGTTGTTCACTTGTGAGAAATAGAAGCCGTTTCTAATATATCAATTTGAGGTGTTGGTTAGAACAAAAACTCCTTTTAATATGGAAAATATTCCTTCTATCGCGTGCTGTTGCTTTTACTTAGAACTCGATTTATATCAGCCTTTAGGCTCGCATCTCGCTCTTGTTGGTCATCTGGTAACCTGCTCTTGCATTTGTTTTGATCTAGGAATGCAATACCTAGTTCAACCACTGGGTGTCAAACTTGCATACCGCACCTTTAAGGTGTCACTTTTATGCTTTTTTGGACATTACATTTCATGTTGTTTGTAGCTGTTTGCGAATGTTAGCCAGCCTACGGTCATTGTAGGCTGCCTGCAAGCAACATATACTTTGAACCTTTAACACTGTAGTGGCGGCTGAGTACAGGAAGAATTTGGTTCTTGTTTTGGACATGTTGAAAATAATAATAATAATTCATTTTTATATAGTGCGTTTTTGGACACTCAGAGCACTTTTTTACAATTTTTTGGGGGGAATCTCCTCATCCACCACCAGTGTGCGTCATCCACCTGGATGACGCGACGGCAGGCATATTGTGCCAGACCACACACCAGCTGATTGGTGGAGAGGAGACCGAGTGATGAAGCAAATTATGTTGGGAGGCCATGATGGACTGAGGCCAGTGGGTAAATTTGGCCAGGATGCCGGGATTAAACCCCTACTCTTTTTCGAAGGACATCCTGGGATTTTTACCGACCACAGAGAGTCAGGACCTCGGTTTAACGTCTCATCCGAAAAATAGGCAGTTTTTTGCTCTGTGAATGCAAATCCATTTCGCATGCAATTTTAAAAGATGCAGACTTGGTCTAAAATTGAGATGGCACCTTTATTGTTTGTATTGTGCATTGTAAGTGTTGATTATGGAGATTATTGTGTGTTTGTGGAATTATGGAGAGTGTGTGTTTGTAAATCTGGCAGCATCTAGAAGGAAAGCTACAACTTTAATTAGTACAGACATTCTCACGTCATTGTATCATTTTGTATGCTATTTTATTAATAAATATCATGTTGGTGGGTTGACGTTTATTCTCACACAATCGCAGTCTCTGAGCAGAGTAAGTGATTTATTTTTTTTGTGCTTCTGTGCAGGCCATCCAAAGTTAAGAACTTGACTTTTGCACAAAATTAAACCAGCATAGCCCTTTTTTCCTCCATAATAGGTTGTGCATTAGAGCATGCAGAAGACACATACATGTGCTTTCATGTGGTCATATGATTGTGATAATGAGAATAATGATATTGGTGCAATAAGTAATATAAGAAATTAAAGCTTTTATTGTCATTATGTGGATATGAACTTAATGTAGAAAGCCTCGAAAACAAAACCGAAAAACATTAAAACAGCATAGTTAGATCAATCATGCACCACGTTCATACAAGCTGTGTGTGAATATATGTTTGGCTATACAGTGCAGAGTTCATACAAGCATAGAGAATGGGACCCATCTGTCCGTGTCACTGTTGTGTACACACTGTTAATGCTCTTTCAACCCTATATAGGCACAGACTTCCCATTGTTTGCCAATAATCCTCACATCTGCAAACAACTTGCTGTCTCTGCCTTCTCTGTTTCAATCCTGTCTTGTATTCACCATTTTGCTTACATAAACCCTCATGCCAGTCTCCTTGTCACTTATGCTTTTTTTTTTTTTTTTAAGAAAAGAACCACCCTACCCTTAGTACTCAAACCAAGTATTTTCTGAATTTCGTATTTTTTATTATCTTTATATATCCTTGGTGTCAATCTGCCTTTAAGCTAGGGACAAAGGCAATACAAAATATACAACTACTAATAATATAAGTGTTTTTACAGTAGTGGTAGTGCAAAAGGTTGTCTGATTGTAATCATTATGTAATCTGTAAGCTTTTGGGATAAAAATTGGATGTCAAATTTGTATTTTAGTCCTTGCAGTGGAAATGCAGGCTAAAAGACTTTTTGTCCTATGCATTGACTAACACTTTTTTTATTTTATTTTATTTATTTATTATTATTTTTTTAAGAAAACATTATTATTGAAATTGAGACTGGAATAGTTAGCTTTTCAGGTATTGCCTACTTATGTTTTGGTTTATTGAAAGTTCTACTCTGAATTCATAAGTTCTGTGTGCTTTTCACACAATGAGCTCTAAGCTGTTCTCTTAGGGCCAGGACACACAAAGCCGACGGTCGGCTGTTAAGCTTTGTCGTTTCAGGCTAGTTGGTTTGGTGTGTTCCACATCCCGTCGACAGTCGTCGGGTTAACGTCAGAGCCGATTCAGTGTGTAGAAGTCAGCCATAGGCTGTGTAGTGATGTAGCAATTAAACAATTCAATCCAAGAAGGGTCACAAAAACAAGAAGAAATAAAGGGGTCACAAAGAGGCTGGCTCTAATTTTGCTAAATTTCTCGAATGTATGCTAACGATATAGATTATTAGGTTATCAGACATATTTGCATGTGCAAATCCCTCCGTGGTGAGTGACAATTACTGTGATAATGGTGCTAAATTCTGCTTTGTCTGTGTGCGTCTAGATGCAGAACATTAAGGTGCAGAACGCTGCTCTCATTTCAGTTGGCTTTTGTCCATTTGGTGTGTTCATGCTCAACTTTTTGGTCCAGACGCGATTCAACGTGAGTCGACAACACAGTTGGGTTTCGTTGGTGCTAGTTGTTTGATGTCGGCTTGTTGTGTCCCGGCCCTTAAAAAGCTCAGATTGTGCTCTGAGCCCATATGAGTCTGAATTCAGCTGCATTGTCATTTTATTCATTGTCCACATTGCAAGTTTGCTAATTGTTCAAAACTAAATAATTTCAATATTGACAAACAAATCAGTATCCACTATAGGCACACGATGTCACATTCACAATCTTAACAATGTAGATTGTCCAACTCATGTCACACACTTGCAGAATAGATTGAGACCTAGTAGAAATTGAAGATTAATTGATTGAAGCTCATCTGTCAGGGGCACACATACATTTTCTCCTCATTGAAATGATGCTGCCGTCCCCTCAGGCTTAGTCTTTGGAATTATATTATGGGTATTAGAAGCAGATTGTGCAGTGCTGACTTTATGACTCTGTCAGAGGTCAGATCTTTCTCCAGTTACTTCCTTTCTACTGCTTGTCAGACCTGGGGTTGATTAAAGTCCAAGCTGAGGTGTTTACAAGCGCATGTCATTGGCTTATCCTGTCCTGAAGAGGTGACACCTTTCAAGAGTTTTCCTCAAAGGTCAAGAGGCGTGGATACAGCTCACATGTGAGGACTTGCTCAGATCGTTTCAAGCACATCCTCTCTTCAGTACATTGATTGCCTGAATTTATCTTTTAAACCTTGAAACACCTCCCAACATAGATTGCAGCAGTGATTGCCCTGACACATTAAGCTGACAATGTGTCTATCTGGGCTAAAAAATTGAGCTTGAATACACAACTAAAATACAGCCAAAAGACGAATAGCTCTCCATATGCGTGATAGGAAATCACTGTTGACAAAAGTAAGCATCATTAAACTACCTTGAGTGTGCATTATCTTTAATAATTCAGTGGATTAGAGTCAGTGATTTCTTAAAGAAACAATATATTAAATATTTAGATGTTGCTATTTAAACAATTTAAGCCTATGTTTACAAGACAACAATGTAGCCCAAAACGGAAATGTTTTCCTTTTTTTTTTTTTTTTTTTTCACAAAAAAATCCTACGTTTTCAAAACACTTCGCATTTACTCATATTTTTATGGCAGTGGCTGGTAATAGAGTTATTTTTGTGCTATTTGCTTGTTTTGTTTATGGTTGCGAAGGGGCAGAAACAAATGAACATTTCTGAACTTTGCAGATGGTTTCTGCAGGAACTGCAATCATTTTTTTGAAATTTTTCCATTTGAAAACTTGGAGTTTACGGGAATTTACATTGTTAGAATGTTACAACATACAAATTAGAAATGTAGATATAGAAACACTTTTTTTTTTAAAGCTGAAAAGCATGCAAACTGATACAAATATAGAAACAGTGATATCTTAAATCTGATTTACTGGCTGCAAGTAATATCAAAACCTACTTAATTGGAAGTAACATTCAGACTCAATTGCAGAAATGTGCTCACTATTGCTGCGGTAGGCAAAACCTGGAAGACTGGGGAATACCCTTACCCCTACCAGAGTGCATGAGATTAATGAATGTGCAGGGTAGATATTAAATTGAAGTTGCACTAAATCTGGTAATTTTATGCAAGATACTAAATTTAACTACATTCTCTGTTAGTTGCTCTTCTGCAATTTTGTAAATTCTCAGTTTATTCCCTTTAATTCCCATATATTCCCTTTAATTACCATATCTTCCCATTAATTCCCAGGCAATGTTCCCAGCTTTGAAAATTTCTGGAATTTGGAATCTTAGTTTAGATTCAAATTTTTATTAACAGACCAATTTCACACCAAGAATTCAACTTTTGAATGTGGATCTTTCCTTGTCAGTTATTATTCACAATGACTACGTTTACATAGACATCAGTAATCTAATTACTAGGTTTAATCTAATTAAGTAAATTTAAAAAGAATAAGGCATTACATGAGTTGCTTTTTGAATGTTCCTTTCATGTTCCTGTTATAGTACATAGATCGATTAACATCATTGCGTCACCACGCTATCCAATGTTTCCTCCGCGTTTCATGTCATTTCGGGTGTTTAATTTTCAATTTTTTAACTTTAACTGCAGTTCGGCAGTTTCACTTTCATTCAGGAACATTTAATTCATGCCCCCGTGAAAAACTGAGGTATTGGATGCGAGTATGATGTAAGGACTGGTGGAAGACAGTTGTTTTAATGGAATTTGATATCGCACGTTGAATGGAAAGAAAACAACTTCTGCATTTTGCGATGCGGGTGTCTGTGGTCCTTTACTGACTCGGTAGGTGCAGAGAATAATGTCAAACTGTGTATGGGATATTCTGTCACAAAATGCAGTAAAAATGTCCTACATGGTGGTAATAGTTTGATTGCGGTGTTTACATGTCTGTATTGCACTTCAATAATGCGACTAAAATAGGCATACTCCACATGTCTTGATTCCATTTGTTTAGTTCGATTATGACTTTAGTTGGATTAAGGTAGTCAAAAATCTGTGTTTACATGGTAGAGTCTTAATCCAAGTATCGTCTTAATTGTATTCAGTTTGGAGTATTGGTATCCATGTAAAGTAGCTATTCCCTTTTGGAATAAAAAAGATGGGATTTTTACATCCAGAAGCCGTCTTTCACAGTCTGTATCTTGTTTCTTTCTGCTGTCTCCCTGCTATCTGTGCTCCCTGCTGTTCTTGCTCTTGTAACCCTCCTCTCAGAGCCACCTGTTTCTTCAAGGCTGTGCTCATGTTCCTCATTCCCCTGCACATGTGTGCCCATGCCGTGCCCAGTTCAGTCTAGACAAAGAGGCCTGGAAGAAACACAAGCAGGAACAAGGCATCTGGAGATTACACTGTCACCTCTCTCTCGAGTTGTGCCTCTGAGGGTAAAGCTCTCTTATCACATTGACCACACGG